>LPNX010245824.1:172303-242085 GCA_001517045.1 Pseudotsuga menziesii
AAAAATGCTAACACTAGTGTGATTGTAATCGTACTCTTTTACCATCCTTCATATCATTTCTTTAATATCCATGCTTTATTATTGTTAATTGGTAAGAAAAATTGGTATCTTGGTCAATTTTACATCCGTTTAATGAACCAAAAGTACATTTTCAACTTGTTCATGACCACCTATGTTGAACATATAACAAAGAACCTAATGCACAACAACACCATGATAAAACTGATACAACGGACACTACATTCCTATCCCATACATCATAATTATTTGGATATCTTGTGGACCTAATATAGGATTCTTATTCACCTCATCTTTTCATTATTGTGGCATCAAATTTCTACAAATAGAGAATGCCTCATGTGGAAAACTAAAATTAAATCAAAGTCTTGTCCTACATTGCAAATGGAAGAAGAACCAAATGAATTCGATGTGTGTACAAATACCAACTAACATTAAGTCGTATTATCTCCACAAATTTCAACTTGCACTGGGTATAGACAAGTATAGATCAAATCCACTTGTCTTTACAAGTATTATATCACATGTTGGGTTATCCATCCAAAATAAACTCGGTATACACTTAGATTTTACCTTGTGCACTAGACTGAATAGTTTGAAGGTTTCTTGATTGGTAAATTCAACTACTTATTGAGACTATTATAAACATACAATTTTTCTATCAAAACAATATCTAATTGATAGAATAAGGCACACATTTATTACAATAGCACTCCATGGAATGGTCGTGGTGGTAAACTGATTTTCTTTACATTAAAATATATGATTTGATGTTTAAGAAAGATATAATTATTTCCATCATCATAATGCAAATATGCTACACCAATAATTAATTAATGCTTTCTCTTTAACATATTTTGCATACAATTATTCAATGTCATGAACTCCTTTGCACACACATTTCACTCATATTCTATAATTTAGCCTAAGGCGAATAGTATACGAAAATACACTTTAATGTAGAAGCTAGAGGAGATGATTGGTCTATTACTTATGATATGAAAATATTCAACAATTTAAGTGAACATTGGAGTAAATGAAATCGTATGTATACACATTGTTTAAAATTAAATTAACTATGTATATTTTGACATCCACCTGAGATATACAACAAAAATTCCCTCAAATTAGATCAAACCTAGATACTCAAGTTGATATCCCAACCAAATCCCGAGGATTAAATTATCATATGACAATCATCAATAGGGTATACCAATTATTCACCTGTTGGATTATATCTACCTCCAAGATGCACAAAGATCAATATTTCAGTTATTTGAGGATCTTCTAAAAAATTATTTTTAATCATTCCACACATGTCCCATGCAAAACAATCTATTGGATTCTCATGCTTGTGAATTTTATTATTTTGTTGATTGTGAATATTTTATCCATGACACATATCAACATTTAGATTCATCTCAATTGATAATTACATCAATCTATTTCTTTTCTAACTTCCAACCTTAATGCCCAAGCTAGACTAGACCTGTAATTAAAAATTTAATGATAGAATATGCCTAAACATATTGTCTAAAAACTTTCACATTAGCATTGAGAATTTCCTATATGTTAATTGGGAATTTTTGAACTCAAAAATTGATCCATTATCAGTAGTCATTTGAATGTTTCAATGGTGCAAAGGCAAAAATGGGCTAATGAGATCAATGTTTTAAAATAAATAGTCATTTCTAATTCATTTATAGCACATTGTTAAAATGGAACGATGTGAAAATCAAGCTTGATGATCTCAATGGGCCTCTTCTAAACTTTGAATTAGTGAATATGACAAGGACTTGATGGAGAATTTGACACATTTCCAAACCTAGTGAGTGATTTTTGGGGATGGGTTGATAAGAGGATCGTGCATGATTTGATAGTCAAGGTAATTTTAATGTGTGTATAATTTTTGGGATGGGACCAATCAATGGATTGGGCCATCAAAATATTGGGGAAATTTTGAATGTGTGAAATTTGATTGAGACATTTCTTGTGATTGAGCTATATTTTAACTTGGGGATCAAGCCTATTTTGGATTATGACAATTTCTTGATAGGTGTAATGTACCCGACTGCCTCATTTGACCATACAGATGACGAGACACTCAAATTCCATATACCAATTTAACATCCATGTCCAATTTCATTTTTATTCCATTACATTTCATTTAACATTGAAAATAAATAATTATGGTTTACCAAAACAATTTATACATTCATCTAATTTACAGACAACACAGCATGAACACACATGCCATTCTAAGCAAATTTCATGCATATCAACATTTATAAACAATAATTTAAATAAAATGGAAACACAGAATTAAACAATTGCATTCATACACAAATAAACACTTATCTTTAAAAAAACTATTCTCCAATTGGCTGCATGCGAAGAACATTCCTTCCATGCATAGGATTTGTTAATCCAAAACTTACTTTGATAAGCCACCCTTGAGTTGGGGCTATCAATCCACAAGGGGAAATATCTCACTCAATCCCAATTTTCCAAATTGAATTTTCATGCAACCCACTAGTGCCTAAAACCCCTCCACAGTTGTCCCAATCCTCAATTCTCCTTCCCCATCAACCTACACAACGCCAGGAACAATATCCCTTATCTAAGTTAACAATCCCTTGGGAAGCCTCCAGTTCCCTTCCGGTGATCCAACATAGGATGGACATGAATTATTTTAATTTTGGACTCTACGGCACGATCTATAGGCCAAGTCACTCTATCACCATTTTACCTGTGTTGATGGCATGCAAAATTCATGTATCTCCATGGCAACTTCGTTCTCCAAGATAATATCTAGGTATGGATTCCAAAGGCGATGGATAAGAGTCAAATTGGAAATGGTGGAGAAGTGATGAATAACACAAGCCCCCTCTATCTTGAAAACTCATTTTTATAGGCATAAATCAAATTTCCATGCGGCCACTCCACATGGAACCACTTTTCCCACCTTAATCTCTTTCTTAAGTAAATGAAATAAGGCTTAATCAAAGTATGGATCACAGTCATAATTTAATAACTTGGTTTAATTTTCTAAGGCGTAGGGACATAAATTAAGGCACACTCCCACTTTCTCACTTGTGGACTCATAGCCCCCATCTCTTGTTCATACTTATCCCCATACATCCATTTAGTTATTTTTATATTAATATCAAAATATACATCTTATCATAGTCTTGGTAATTTTGACCATTTGTTTCCATTTTTTATCATTTTGTAACACCCCAGTTTTGACCCCGATGCATTAAATATACATGATACATATATATTGTAAATAATCATGGTGCGGAGCTAAAGTCAAAGAAACCACCATCGATTTGGTTGTATTATGTTTCAGCGTTTGGAATTGTTGTCGGTAGTATATTGGGATATACAACACTTATTAAGTTGTGGCGTCATGTAACTATGGATTTTAATTAAAAGAGCCGCAACCAGCTATGTCGATGCAACTATATTGAAAAGGGCATGATTTCCTAAGGGTAAGGGGGGGATTGTTAAACCTAGAACCCATGGGGAAAAGCCATGTGTTTATCAACCACTTAAGCTCCTATGTTAGTTGAGGGAAGTTAATGCTAGGTAGTGGTGGGTGGCAGGTTTTCCCCCACGCACTCTCCACCAGCTGGTTCAGTCACACGCATGGGCTGGGAGTGGTTTTCCTCACGCACCGTTTGGGATGCCCGATCGTTCTATCCACTCTCTCCATCATTGGGTGTTCATTCCTCACGCACAGGAATTCTTCACTACCCATCTCATGTAGAGACACCCAGTTTTCCTCATGCAGAGTTGAGATAAAAGGATTCAAGATTCTATGTGTGGGGGTTCGCTCTCTTTTCTCTTACCGATTGTTGGTATGAGTATGTGGTTTTCCCTTAGTTCACACAGAGAGGTTGTTCCTTTTCCATTATCAGACTGTAGTGGTATCTACTGTAGGTTGTGGTGGGGTCATGTTGGCCATGATAGGGCCAAGAATGACTCAAGGATTGTCTTCTGCTGTCCAAGTCGTGAAGTGCTTGTTTGGCTGCAGGAAAGCAGCGGTTGGTATTCGGACTTTATTGGGGTGTTGATGAGGGCCTGATTTTCTTGACAAACCTGGTGGGTTTAGGAACCACAAAGACAGAGCTAGAGGGCTAGCTTTCTTCTCCACAACCCCTGAATAGCACTGGAAGGGAGGTCAGTGCCTAAGGGACTATGTAGCAGAGAAAGGACTGCTTTCCTTGTGTTGGGTGTGTGTGGGTGTCCTAGAAGTCATGCTAGTTTTGGTGTAGGTGTCCTTAGCTCTTCAATGAGCTCACCAACTTAGCATTTAACCTTTCCCAGGTCCTGGATGGCCTGATAAACCCAACTGTATTGGCTTGGTTGATTTGTTGTCTACCTAACAAACCCAATTGTGTTGGCTTGGCATGTTTGTTATCCTTGGCTATGTGTAAGCCTGCTAGTTCCTTATTCCTTGGGGAAATCATGCCTGACTTGGGGGTGGAAACATTGCTGAGAGATTAAGGAGCATGCTGGCCTATGGTTGGGTGGAACATTGCAGCAGTGTAGCTGGTTGTGGGGTAGTTCTTATAAGATAAGTATTCTTGACCATTTCGTCCTTACATTTATACTTACTGTTAAATGAATATGATGGACATGTTGAATGCTGAATTGTATGTTTTGCTTCTGCTGAATGATAATCATGTATGCATGTTTTATGTTTTAAGCATTTTTATTCAGTTTATATGTATGTACATTTTCATGGGGCTAGTTTCCCGGATGTTTGGTGTATAGTAGCGTCCTCTTCACCGGTCAGAGGGTCAGGTACGTTATAGTGTGGTATCAGAGCCAACGTTGTAGCATGGGCCTGAATGGGCCATGAAATATCAGCTAGCAGAGGTAGGTTACCTTCTGCCCAGCAAAGATCAAAAAAATTCCACAAAAAATTCCTAAGTGCTTGAACTGTTGGCTCATCGGAAGACTAAGTAGGAAACTCTTTCGATGCTACACATCACCTAGTTGGAATGCCACCTGATGGAAGATAGCCAGAATAAATTTGAGGAAATATCTCTAAGTGTCCGTCAACCGTCGGCAAAGAATAGTAGCAGGACCACCCGACGCAGACCGTCGACGATCGACGAAGGATAGATGATGAGATCGCTGATGATTAGACAATGGGATCGCCGGTAATTAGATGATGAAGTTGCCAATGATACGTTGGCGGAGGAAAGAGGTTCAACAGAATTTAGTTGATCGACCAGCTGAAAAGTCAATGGAAATCCCCTGAAGACTGCTGAAACGTTGATGAGAATTACTGGATGAGAGCATCAACGCAGAGGAAGAAGATTTTTTTTTTTTTTTGAAATTTTTCTAAGTGTTAAGACCATCGACGATCGGTGATAATTAGTTGATTGGGTCGCTGATGATTAGATGATGGCATAGCCACAACATCGACAAAAAATAGCTAATGAAATAGACGATACAGTGGCAGGTTCCTGAAGTAATTTTCGCCGCAAAATTTTGAAGTGCTTGTCGGGCCATTGGCGAACTCTAGTTGATCGGATCGGTGACAATTAGAGGATGAGGGTGCCGATGATGAAGACAGAATCGAAGGGTTTTGACAAAAAATAGTTGAAGACAGAGCCACAGTTTCAGAGGAGATATCCTGAAGACCGCCAAAACATTGAAAAAACTTAGTTCTTTGAGGAGTCGATGCAAAGAAGAAAATTTTCAAAAATTTATCTAAGCAAGGAACCCATCGGTGATCGATGAAAGTTTGAAGATTGGAGAGTCGATTGATGGAAGTTAGTTGACGGAATCGCCGAAACGCTGGCTCACCTAATCGGAACCATCAACAAAATTTAGAGGATGGAGTCGCCGATGCGGCAGCTAACGTTGAAAAGTATTAGTTGTTTTGGTCGTCGATGAACGACATCGAAAAAATTTAGTTGTTCATGCATCCACCATTACGGCTGCCTAGTGGACTATCCTTCTGATGGATAGAGGCTTTAATCGCTGATGCCGCAGTGATTAGTGTTTTCGACAACATTAGTAGATCCGACAGCCGATAAATGTCCGTAGAACCCATAGTGAGATCGCTACCTGCCGTTGTGATTGCCTAAGGGACTAAGAACCCGATGAATAACTCATCCGATTGCCGATACTGCGAAAAAATATAGTTTTTGAAATCACTGATACAATAGAAAGGGTTAGTTGTTATGGCCGCCGATGAGCGCCGGAGGAAACTTGCTGTTGGGATCACCGAAACGTCAGAGTTTTAGTGGGGAAGAGACCTAATGAATAGTCCTTGGCATCACCAATATAGTTCGAAAGCTTAGACGATTGAAGGTCCGATACAACAGAAAATGTTAGTTGTTTGACCATCGATGAATAGTCCTTGGCATCACCGATAAAGTTTGGAAGCCTAAAAAATACGGATCTGACACGTCGGAGAGAAATAGATGAATAGACCGTCGATGAGCAGCGAAGAAAACTAGTTGTTATGACCGCCAAAACACTAAAAATTTAGTGGGAAAGAGATCCGATTGGGAAAAAGGGAATTCAGGTTTTCCAAAGTGGATTTCTCAATGAATTCCAACTATTTTTCAGTGGATTTTCCCGTAGATTGTTAGTGGATTACAGGGCTGAACAAGAAGAGAATTTTTGTGTGTTTAAGCAAAATTGTTATTTATAATTTTCTCCAGGAGAAGGTAAGTAGTTCTGATTTATATCAATGTATGCATCTAACAGTTTTCTAATAACACATTTGCAGAATCATAGTCACCTTCAAGGGTAGTATTCCAGGTGATGTAGTTTGGTAAGTAAGTGGTGATTAAGTCATGATAACCCATGATGGATATGATGCTCGAGATTCTTATGAGCATGTGGGAGATGCCATGGGAGAAAATGTCCATAATGGAAATGATGACATAGAGTATAATGGAAGGTGATTTCAAGAGACATCGTCAGATGTGGTAGCCACCATGAGAAGCTTGATTAAATCCCAAGAAGAGAAACATCAATTGAATGCTGCCATGCTGCAGAGTTTGACAGACTTGCAAAGAAAGATAGACTGTGGACAAGGTATAGCAAGACCAGAAGGTAGTAAGAGCAGTACTAGGAGGAGGAGAAGGACTTCTAGTGGATCATCTAACTTTGAAGAATCCAGTTGGGATAGGAGTTCATCTTCTCATAAAAGGAAAAGAAGGAGACACCATAGGGATATCTCTCAGGATGAATTTAAGAAAGCTAAACCTCCTACATTTGATGGTGAGATAAAGACTGGACAAGAGGCTGAAGCTTGGCTTCTTGGGATAAAGAAGTACTTTCAAGTGCATGATTCTTCAGGAAACATGAAGGCAAGAGTTTCCATATTCAATATGAATGGAAGAGCATCCATTTGGTGGGAACACTTCAAGCAAGTAAAGAGAATCAGTGAAAGGAGACTGAAGTGGAAACAGTTCAAGAAGTATTTCAAGAAAAAATACCTCTCTAACAAGTATTATGATGACAAGATTAAGGAGTTCCATGAGCTAAGATTGGGATAGTAGACCATGGATGAATATGCAAATAAATTCTTAGAATTGTTTAGGTTTGTCTGATACATCCGAGATGACAAAGTGAAGTTCTAGTGGTTTCTGAGTGGGTTTCCCAGTCTTACAAAGACAAAATTGAGTTTTATGAACCTAGAACTCTTGAAGAAGCAATAAGGAAGGCTATGTATTGCTATGAGAAAAGTAGAGGTAAACCTGATTACCATAAGGCATGGAAGGACAAGAAGAATGAGAAGTTTGACCAAATAAAGAAAGGTTTCAAACCTTCTAGATTCAGGAATCAGTAGAAGTAACCATCCCAAGCTGCAAGTAACCCAGTTGGAGTAACGGGAAAAAATCCTAAAGATACACAACAAAATAAAATACCACTCAAATGTTGGAAATGTGAAGGACCCCACTTGGGAAGATATTGTCCACTTGAGAATGAGAATGCAAGACCAGCTTACAACATTCAAGAAGCAGAAACAGTGGGTCAAGTAGCAAGGGCAGTCCCTAGAATTTATTCAGCACTGGAGGATCGCCAGGAATATTACCAGTTAACTATGGTTGAAGTTGCAGGTAAGATTGTTGAACAATCTGTTTCTATTTTGATTGACCCCGGTTCTACTCACAGTTACATTACTCCTAGAGTAGTGGAGATTTGTGCTTTTAAGAAGGTAAAGCATAGAAAATATTGGTTACTAAGAGAAATGTTAGTAAAGTGGTAGAGAAATGTCCATTGGTCATGAACGAGTTGGTCACGTGTATAGATCTGAATGTTCTACCACTTGGTTCCTATGATGTTCTCATTGGAATGGATTGGTTAGAAGCTCATAGGGTAAAATTTGATTTTTATAACAAGACTCTTGAATGCATGGATGAAGAAGGAAACCTAGTAGTTGTGAAAGGTATTCCAAAGGTAATATCAGTAAGGCAGGTTTCAGTAATGTAGTTGAAATATTTCTGTAGGAAGGGTTTCTAGTTGTATGCAACTCATATTTTGGAGGCAACAGGAAATGCAACTCCTAGGTTGGAGGACTATCAGGTGTTACAGTAATTCAAGGATGCGTTTCTTGATGAGATTCTAGGGATCCATCCAAAAATGGGCATTGATTTCACAATTGAACTTGTGCCAGGAGCAGCACCAGTGTCCAAGACACCCTACAGGATTTGTACACCAGAGATGCTAGAGTTGAAGATGCAACTGCAAGAGTTGTTGGAAAAGAAGTATATCAGGCCAAGTGTGTCTCCTTGGGGAGCACCAGTTCTGTTTGTAAAGAAGAAAGATGGTACACTCAGGTTATGTATTCATTACAGACAGTTGAACAAGGTTACTGTGAAGAATAAATATCCTTTGCCTAGGATTGATGACCTCTTTGATCAAATGAGAGGAGCAAAGGTATTTTCCAAGATTGAATTGAGGTTTGGTTACCATCAAGTGAGAATAAAGGATGAAGAAATTCATAAGACATCCTTCAGGACAAGGTATGGGCATTATGAGTTTGTAGTGGTACCATTTGGTCTCACAAATGCACCAGCTACATTTATGTGCCTTATGAATAGTGTCTTCACCAGATATTTGGACAAGTTTGTTCTTAGTTTCCTTGATGACATTCTTGTTTATTCTAAGAATGAGGAAGAACATGAAGAGCATTTGAGGTTGACATTGCAATTGCTCAGGGAGCACCAGTTGTATGCAAAACTGAGCAAGTGTGACTGCTATAGAGATAGAATTCAGTATTTCAGACACATTGTCTCAGAAGAGGGTATATCTATGGACCCTGAAAAGATTGAAGCCATTATGAATTGGCTTACTCCAAGAAATGTGATGGATGTAAGATATTTTATGGGACTTGTAGGATACTATAGGAGATTCATTGAGGGATTCTCAAAATTTTCACATGCCATCACTTCTTTGCAAAGGAAGGGGATAAAGTTTGAATGGACATCTAGGTGTGAAGAAAGTTTCCAGCGGTTAAAGAATATTCTCACTAGTGCACCTTTATTGAAAGTTGCAGATCTAGAGAAAGATTTTGTGGTGTGTACCGATGCATGTGGACAAGGGCTTGGAGGAGTCCTTATGCAGGACAACCATGTGATATGTTATGAGTCGAGGAAGCTGAAGGAACATGAGAAAAACTATGCCACTCATGATCTAGAGCTTGCAACCATAGTACATGCTCGCAAGATGTTGAGACATTACTTGATGGGTAGGAGATTTGAGCTTAGGACAGACCATTGTGGTCTGAAGTATTTGTTTGATCAACCTACTTTGAATGCTAGGCAAGCAAGATGGCTGGAGTTTTTATATGAGTTTGATTTCAAAATCAAGAACATAAAGGGAAAAGAGAATAAGGTAGCAGATGCACTCAGCAGGAAGGTGCAGGAAATGCATTTGGCATCTCTTAGTATTTTCCAATCAGATTTGAGGCAGCAGATTGTTAATTGTACTACCAGAGATGAATTGTATCAGCTGGTAAAAGACAAATTGCAGCAGCAAAGTCTTGAGAAGGGGTATGAGGGATATAAATTAGAAGAAGATGGAATTCTTACTTATAAATGCAGAATTTATATTCCGAATGTAGAATATTTGAGGAGAGTTGTTATGGATGAAATCCATCAAACTTCGTATTCTGGTCACCTAGGATACCAGAAGACAATTGCTACTGCCAGAAAGCAGTACTTTTGGCCAGGAATGAAAAAGGACATGGCTGAATACATTTCGAGGTGCATGAAATGTCAACAGGTAAAGGTGGAGCATCAACATCCAGCAGGCTTATTGCAGCCTTTGCTAGTTCCAGAATGGAAATGGGAAGTTATTTCCATGGATTTTATTACAGGATTTTTGATGACTTGGAGACAACATGATTCCATCATGGTTGTGGTAGACAAGTTGACTAAGGTGGCACATTTTATACTGGTGAATTCTACACATAAGACTGATGACATTGCAAAGATCTTCATGAAGGAGATTTTCAAATTGCATGGATTGCCAAAAGCAATAGTCTTAGACCGAGATGTCAAGTTCACTTCCAATTTTTGGAAGGGGTTGTTTGCAAATTTGGGTACAAAGCTAAAATTCAGCACCGCATACCATCCTCAGATAGATGGACAGATAGAGAAATTTAATCAGGTGCTTGAAGACATGCTTTACATGTATGTGATGGACAAACCAACCAAGTGGGAAGATTACTTACACTTGGTAGAGTTTGCTTATAACAATGGACAACAGGCATCCTTGGGGATGAGTTTGTATGAAGCTTTGTATGGAAGAAGATTTAGGACACCAGTGACTTGGGATAATCCAGTGAATAGGGTTGTACTTGGACTAGAATTCCTCAAGGAAATGGAGCAAGAGGTTGTAAAGATCAGGTAGAATCTGAAAGCAGCACAGGACAGACAGAAAAGCTATGTAGATAAGCATAGGGTGAATAGGGAGTTCAGTGTTGGGGATCATGTCTACCTTAGAGTGTTGGCAAAGAAGAGTTCCTTGAAGCTTGGAAGTTGTGCCAAGCTATCACCAAGATATTGTGGACCATTTGAAGTGCTTGAAAGAATAGGGCCAGCTACATATAGACTTTCATTGTCTGCTAGTACTAGAGCTCATAATGTTTTTCATGTTTCTTTGCTTAATAAATATGTACATGATCCTAACCATGTGATTAATTGGGATGTGATTTAGGTGGAACCCGATGGAGAGTTCCAAACTGATCCAATGCGCATCCTCCATAGGAAGGTCACAATGATTTGGAACATAGCCATAGGGTAGGTAAAGGTACAATGGGAGAAATATGGACCTGAAGAGGATATGTGGGAGCTGGAGGATGCCATGCGATTGGCACATCCATTTTTGTTCAATTCTACGGAACACTGAGGCGATACTGGTGTAGCATTTTGTGCAAATTTTGTAAAGCACTAAGGTTAGTTCTATTGAAGGGGGAGGGGAATGTAACACCTCAGTTTTGACCCCGATGCATTAAATATACATGAAATATATATATATATATATATATATATTCCAAACACCGAGACATAACAAAACCAAATCGATAGTGGGGTCTTTGCCTTTAGCTCCGCACCATGATTATTTACTATATATATATATATATATATAGTAAATAATCATGGTGCGGAGCTAAAGGCAAAGACCCCACTATCGATTTGGTTTTGTTATTTCTCGATGTTTGGAATTGTTGCTGATAGTATATCAAGATATACGGCACATATTAAGTTGTGGCATCATGTAACTATGTATTTTAATTAAAAGAACCCTAACCAGCTATGTCGATGAAACTATGT
Organism: Pseudotsuga menziesii; assembly: GCA_001517045.1. NCBI lineage: Eukaryota > Viridiplantae > Streptophyta > Pinopsida > Pinales > Pinaceae > Pseudotsuga > Pseudotsuga menziesii. Next base: position 184,141 of record LPNX010245824.1, read on the forward strand.
TGAAAAGGGCATGATTTCCTAAGGATAATTGGGGGGATTGTTAAACCTGGAACCCATGGGGAAGAGCCATGTGTCAATCAACCACTTAAGCTCCTATGTTAGTTGAGGGAAGTTAATACTGGGTAGTGGTGGGTGGCAGGATTGACCCCACGCACTCCCCACCAGCTAGTTCAGTCACACATACAGGCTGTGAGTGGTTTTCCTCACGCGCAGTTTGGGATGCTTGACGTTTTGTCCCCTCTCTCCATCATTGGCTGTTCATTCCTCATGCACAAGAATTATTCACTGCCCATCTCATGTAGAGACACTTGATTTTCCTCATGTAGATCTAAGATAAAAGGATCCATGATTCTATCTGTGGGGGTTCACTGCCTTTTCTCTCACTGATTGTTGGTTTGAGTATGCAGTTTTCCCTTTCGTTCATGCAGAGAGGATGTTCCTTTTCCATTATCGAACTGTAGTGGTATCTGCTATAGGTTGTGGTGGGGTCGTGTTGGCCACGATAGGGCCAAGAAAGACTCAGGCATTGTCTTCCCCTGTCCAAGTTGTGAAGTGCTTGTTTGGATGCAGGAAAGCAGCGGTTGGTCTTCAAACTGTATTGGGGTGGTGATGAGGGCTTGATTTACTTGAAAAACCTGGTGGGTTTGGGAACCACGCAGACAAAGCTAGAGGGCTGTATTTCTTCTCCACAACCCCTGAATAGCACTGGAAGGGAGGTCAGGGCCTTAGGCACTATGTAGCAGAGAAAGGACTGATTTCCTTGTGTTGGGTGTGTGGGTGTCCTAGAAGTTAGGCTAGTTCTGGTGTAGGTGTCCTTATCTCTTCAATGAGCTCACCATCTTAGCATTTAGCCTTTCCCAGCTCCTGGATGGCCTGATAAACCCAACTGTGTTGGCTTAGCTGATCTGTTGTCTGCCTGACAAATGCAATTGTGTTGGCTTAGCATGTTTGTTATCCTTGGCTATGTGTAAGCCTACTAGTTCCTTATTCCTTGGGGAAATCATGCCCAGCTTGGGGGTGGTAGCGTTGCTGAGAGATTAAGGAGCACGGTGGCCTATGGTTGGGTGGAACGTTCCAGCGATGTAGCTGGTTGCAGGACAGTTCTTATAAGATAAGTATTCTTGACCAATTCGTCCTTGCATTTATACTTACTGTTAAATGAATATGATGGACATGTTGAATGCTGAATTGTATGTTTTGCTTCTGCTGAATGATAATCATGTATGCATGCTTTATGTTTTAAGCATTTTTATTCAGTTTATATGTATGTACATGTTCATGGGGCTAGTTTCTTGGATGTTTGGTGTATAGTAGCATCCTCTTCGTCAGTCGGAGGTTTGCGGATGTTACAAATTTTGCATCAATATTACAATTTTAATTTATGGGGTTAAGCTGGGCTATTACATTCTCCTTCCCCTTAGTTTATGTATTGTCCTCAGTGCATGATGAACACTATGTACATTTCCAAAATTTTGGTAAAAACTTCAAGATAATTGCGGGTATGCCCCCTGCATTACATCCTCAAGCTTCTGCATTGATTCTTCAGGATTGTAATGGGTCCATTGGACCTTTACCCATCTGATGGACTCAACTTAAATTTTTCATCGAGGATATAGAGTGGATGTATCAGAATATCTTCTTTCGGTTCCAGCTGGAGAAAATTTCAATAAATTATGTGGTTAAGATAAGGCACACATTTCTTTAATAAATACACATGAATTACATTATGCACATGCCACGGGGGCATCGCTGTTGAACCAATAATATATCACATTCATTCATATTGAGGGTTTAATTATTTAAAAACCCCAAAAAATTATATTGGGGGTGTATTAAGGGTGTAGGGGTTTATTTTATTTAATATATTAATATGCCAATATTAAGGTTTTTTTTTATTACAAATAGGGTAGAAGCAGGCCGTGGGAGCAGGATGGGACCATAGGGTTTTCACGAGCCTTGAGGAGCAGCACACAGGGGGTGAAGTTGGGGTTTTTAGCAGTGTTGGGGTTTTCATCCTTGTTGGAACATTGGGGTTCTGGGAAGATTGCTCTGTGGGAGCATCGGCATAGGGATTTCACAAGTTAGATATGAATAGGGATGGTGGCATAGGTCCTAGCAGCAAGGATAGCACATATATTCAACAAGATGGTGATGGTCTCCCTTCAAATCCCAAGTGGAATCCTTGTGCATTAGTGTTCAAGGCATACTCTTCATCCACGGATGGTGTCAAAAGGTTGTCTAGTGGGGATTCATGAATAATCCACAAATGGAAGATTGGGTGGTTTTAAAAAGAAAGTATTTTAGTTGAAGACCTTTTCTTTATCGCCTCGTCTTGGAGATACACAAACCAACCATATTCAAAGAACGCCCAATCCTCATCCTAACGCTTGGGGATGTGATTACATGCAATCTATTAAATTGTCTTTCCTTGTAAGTAATTTGGTTTCATTCATTCAATATTGTATTTAGTACTCATGATTCCAAAACATTATGATCACAGAATTTTGTTCAAAGAAAGCTAAATCACATCCGAGGCTTATTTATGTAGCATTTAATGGTATTTTGGTGTGAAGGTTTTCATCGTTAATCCAATCGAATGTATATTGACTTTCTAGAATAAACCGTGTTCATATTGAGATGAGCTTCATTTTTTAGTTAGAAATTTTAATCTTCATCCAAGAATAGGTCAGGAAAGACGAGCTCTAACCTATACCTTGATAGGTCATGAAAAGTAGAGAAAGATGAGTCATAATACTTTTATAGGTTATGAAAAGTAGAGAAGTATGAGTTATAACTTGTGATCTTGACGATTTTAATGATGAGTGGAATGTCCATTACAAAAAACAAATCCTGTGAGATATAGACTGAGATTTGATCCTTCTGATGATTTTATGCATATATATAGATTTTAGATTTTGACTTAATGAATGCCATATTTCCCCTCCCAACTTCACATATGTCAACTGATCCTCGCATTTATTGAGTATTGTTCAATATTCTAGTTACGTAGAATGTCCCGGTACACTTATTAGCGAGATTAAACTCATGCTTAATGCGATTGGAGATGGAGAATTTATGATTCTATTTGCCTATGAAACAACATGGGTGGTGAGATCCTCACCATTGATGGCTCTAGCTAGCCATAATTTCCTCAAACACTTCAATGGATTTTGAAATGCCAATTAAAAATGGTCATGGAAAACTGATGATCACTTTCTCCTCTCTGAATGCTTACTTTCCACTCCTTCTTGTGTGCTCGCACTTTGTAAATGGAATGTTGGGAATTCCTCTATAAATACTTCCTTCAAAAAGTTTATATTGCAGAAATCCTATAGATCACCCAAATGGATTTATTTACAAATAAATTGATTTTGAATGATTCATTACGACAACAAATATACTACAATTCTCAATCACATTGAGTCTTTTGCAGCATTCACTTTTTCATATTACAGTCTTGTTGTTCTGTCCACAATCCAGTACCATACTAACCAACCTAGTTGTGCTTATGGACAGTGTGCCATTGCTGATAAAAAAATTACAAGTAGCCATACAACTAATAACCAACAAATCAACCCTTTGTCTATACAAAGGGTGTGTTTATTTATGCACATCTTTAACTAATCCTGAGATATAATCAATAGTCAACTTTGATGACTAAGAGAAACACAACATCTAATAGGTTGACTTACAATAAATATATGCTACTTGACAAATCATATTTTTCTCAAAGGTTAAAAGCTCCTATGATATATGTTGGGTCACAGATTTGTCCTTTTTCCATCACTTATCGACATATATTTCATCCTTTTTTTCCCATTATCACCCATTTATCATTCCATTTTCCATCAATTTGTTGTAATTACATGTAAAACACCATACCACTTCCATTGATGCTTTAAGTGGTTAATAATGATTATTTTCCTTTATATTTGATGAATTAAATACTATTATGCATAATTTTACTAATGATGGATTGTGGAGTGATTTTTCACATACAGGACGCTCACAGCTAATTGTTACAGCCTTAACCAAAAATGCATGCCAGATAAGAACACCTTAATTCGCGTCTCGATTTTCGGGCAAATGGAAAAGATTCTCAAAACTCTGAGACATGGGTTTTGTGCATAACAACCTCATTTACTTGAAATTTTAGGAACTTTCAAAATGAAGCCACGGATTACAATATACAGGTGGTTGTTCGAGAGGGTATTTTCCAGATTTACTGTTGTAGCCAATTCCAAAGTTGTTAGCAGTTATGGCCATGTTTCAGCTGTTACAGAACACAAGTTGGGGGTTCAGTTCCTCATTTCCATGAGATAATTTTATGTATAAATATGTAATCTATCTCATTGAAGAGGAGGAGAGAAATCAATGTTATGCTATAGGATTTGATCCAGATCTATTGTAATCATTTCATTCTGATAATACATGCTGGCAGTTTCTTAATTTTGGAGTTGTAGACTTTCATTGTGAAGATCCAGCTCTGCTCAGTGGAGGAAGGGCCCTCTTCCCTGAGCATATGTTGGTAGTGTTAATTGTAAGTGTGTTATTGTGTAGATGTTTATTATTTAGTTCATGCTTCCATTCAATAGATTATTTAGTTCATGCTTTCATTTATTAGATTGATCACAGTTGTTTTCCTGTTAATTCATTTTGATAGATCGTTGGCCAACATAGCATTTCTTTAGATTAATGCAATTAGACATTGCTTCATAAAGAGTTGAATTTATTTTAAGGTAGATTTACCGTGTGATTTTATGAATAGGCTTAGGGTTTTATTTATTTTCAAGAAGGTGTGATCTAGTTTACAAAGAGTTTTGATTTCATATCACTAGATAACAGTGTCAGGTAGAAATTGTGCTTACATAGATCTTGCACGATAGCTTTGAAATAAAAGACTTCCTCGAGTTGAAAATTTATGTTTAGCACTCTGCATGCTAAGTTTTAATTAACTGGCATATAGAGGGCCCAACATTTTTGCGACGTTGCAGGGGAAGTTATCAATGGTGCAAAAGTACATCTGACATTGTTTTGTAGATGCATCATGATTACATTTCAATTTATTGAATTTATTTTGAGTGTGAATTTTATATCTTTACATTCGGTTTTATTTCATTTTCAATATTTTCAGCATAAATCTTATCATTCCCCTTAGTGGTGTTGTAAGCACCACCCATTCTATTAACAAATTGACAGGAACATTCGAAGGAGGAGCCTTAGAATAGCAAATGAAGAATCTATGAAGAGATGGAAGGTAAGAAAGATGGAGTAGTTGTTACCTTCGAATTTCCCATCAGAGATTTAGGAAGAGTGGCACCAATGAAAAGCATCCCCCCACATGTTCTACCAAATTTTCCCAGTTTGGAAAATGAAGATCCTGATGTATTTTTATTTCAATTTGAAGTACTTTGTGGAGTATATGGTAACTAGTTATTGTGCTAATGATCAAAAGTTGAATGTGTTTCCCCTTACTCTCAAAGGAACAACCCTCCGATGGTTCATGAGCCTCGGTGGGAATTGTATACAAACTTGGGAAGACATGAAACATGTATTCTTGAAAAGGTACCAAGATTATTGTAGCGTCAATGAAAAAATATTCGAAATGACACAAGGAGAAGAAGAGAGTCTGGAGGAATACATGGAACTCTTTCAATATAACCTCCAAATATCCAAACAAAGACAACTAGGGAAGGAGACCTTGAAAACACTTCTACTCAAGGGAATCCAAGCTAAATATTTAGAAATCTTAAATCTGATGGGAACAAGTAATGTATTTCAGTTAGCATATGATGATATTTCTGAGTTATGTAGAAGGTATTCAAGAGGAAACTTCAAGACTGGTAAGAATTATAGTAATCCTTCTTTTCAATCTTTGAAATATGCTACAAGAACAAGAGTTATAGGAGCTGAAATCAACAATTTATTTGAAATTCCTAAAGCTGATTCACAATTGGGTGTTTTGTTGGATAAGGAAAAGCAGGAGGAAATGCGAGAACCAAGGGATTCCCCTTTGGATAGTCTTGAAAGTTGTGGTATTTGTGACTTGAAGCATTCCACGGATTGTTGCCCCTCCATACCCTAGATGAAAGCAACATATCAAAGAGATATGGGAGTTGTATCCAACTCATTGCAACAGTCAAGTCAACCATGGCCTACATCTATGGTTCAAAACTCTATCCCTCCATTTCCTTACTTTCATACTTAGTCATTGAATACTCTTCCACCATGGAAGTTGTTGCAGCCTCAATTTAACTCTTACCTACCTTATCCACAAGGTTGGAATGGCATATCTTATGATCACATGGCCACTCTCTCTCATGCTGCAACACAACTTGGTCCTTCAATATCAACCTCACAAACCAATTGTCTACATCATCCATGTCTATTTTCTCATCAAACTCCTTGTTATCCAACACAATTTCCTGTCCAATACACCCTCCACCCTAACCATAATAAAGCAGTATAGTATGCTTACAGTGTTGAACTACAAAATGTTCCTACATTTCCCTCTTGTTCTACCTCACCTACACAGCTACAAAAAGACTGTGCATTATTGCAGCAAATCCATATGAGGCCTGAAGATGTTTTAAATCCAAGGTTTGCAGATGGAGTTTCTTCTAGTCCTTATAAGCAGGAAGACATTATCAACAAGACACACGTAATATTTGATGAAGAACAAACATTGAAACCAAAAATTGAAGCATCCTTTACATCATTAGATCTAAATATCTTATCCATTGAGGAATATTAGCTTACTAAGGAGCTTCATGGTGTCACATCTATGAGAAATCAAGGGAAAAAAGACTATATTGAAGCTTGGTTTCAATCTGTCATCGGTCTGCAGCATCATTTCATACTTCACCAATTCTTGGAACCATCATTTCAAGGGAAGATGATCTCTCATATCCTAGCATTCATAAAGTTATATTTTTCTATTGGGAGTTTGAGCATACTTGAGTCACTTCTTCGAAAGTGGCTCCATTGGAAATATGCATACACTTGAACAATTTTTATATTTCTAAGTAGAATAGGGTAGGATAGAGTAATAGAATAAAACCATGTTTTTGTTTTTAGTTTTTATTTTCAAATAAGTATGCTCTCTTCCCGCGCCTTGTTGCGATCTGGAAGATAAGAAAGTAGAAATATAAGCAATGGGTATGAGATGTTTTCAGGAATGATTTGGAATTGTTGACTATTTGAACACAATGCTTAAATCATTTTTGTCTTCGATTTTCCAATTTCAATTTGTCTCTATTTGTTACAAATACAAAAAATATATCATGAAAACAAAGTTACAGCAATTAAGGAAGGTGAATGAAGAATCCACAGGAAAATGAGCCAATGATTATGGAACCATTCAAGATTGAACTTGGGCATGCATTTGTTAGCTGCAACACCCAGCTGTGACTGATTACTGTTAGCTGCAACACCTAGCTATGACTGATTACTGTCAGCTGCAACAATGAGATGCAACACCCAGCTGTGAATCATTACTGTCAGCTGTAATAGTGAGCTACAACACCCAATTGTGACTGATTACTGTAAGCTGTAAGAGTGAGCTGCAAAGCCCAGTTGTGACTCATTACTGTCAATTGTAATAGTCAGCTACAACACCCAGCTGTGACTATCTTGTAGGTGAGAATTTATGAATTTGAGCTATGTGTGTGTTTCATATCATGATATGTATTTAGTTTTCATTTATATATAACACATCTATAAAAATACACATTCTTTATTTCAACATTATATCATTTTTAAGAGTTGCAGCTGCGGCTGCAACAGACAGTTTAAGTCAATCTAGGTGCTCAATGCTTGAAATTTTTTGTATGGGTGTGTGATATATTTAAATTTACATCATTAAAAACATTCACACCTATTCCAGTCACTTTTTGGGGGTCAAATTTCATTTATTAAATTTTTAGTGGCATTTTGGTTTGAAAAATTTATAGAAACAAATTCGGGACAGTCCGTTTTTGGGAGACCATATGGACTTATTTTTAAAACCTATTTACATCCCAAGTATCCCTTTGAATATAGTTTCCAAAACAATTCAAATTTTTAATATTGGGTATGAAACGAAAAACTTATGGCCAAAATACTAATGGGGTGTCAAGCAGGCAGCTTAGGAACAGAGCTGGGACAGTAAATTTTTGGATGCTTTATTGGACATATCTTGAAAACATATTTCATTGGTATATTCCCCTATGAATATATTTTACCATGCAATTTGAATCACTCAATTCCGATATCTTATGCAAATTTTATGACTAAAATACCGACTGCCTATCACAAATCAGCATTCCTAAAACTCGGTTTCCTAGATTGTTCATTAGATTATTTGACCCATCAATTATTATTGGATTCAAAACATGTTTCTATTGGAGATACCTACATGAATCTAATTTCATATCCAATTGTAATCACATCAATCCTTTATCAAAATAAAACGTTAATCCTAAAATCGTGACTGTTGGTCTAGTCCGGAATTCGAAAAAAACACCTTGTAATGCAGGCTGTTACTGAGTGATTTGGAATATCATTACATAGAATTTTAAAAACATGTTTCTAAGGGAAATATCCTATGAATTTAATTTCATTTGGATTTGGAATTGTCACATACCCCAATTTTGTAAAATTATGTAAATTGTTTTATTATATTTCTGAGACATTATGTTAAACTTAATCCTAAGTAGGGATTGATGACTCAACAGAGTCAATAGTAATGGAGTGTAATTCAGAATATTTTATGATTAATAAATAAATTATGGAGACAACAGCATGGGAGAGTTGTTAAAAGAGGTTACTGGTCAAACTGGTGGATGGAACTAGGTGGAAAGGCAAAAGACAAGTGGCAGCATCCTCAAACACTTCCTAAGTTGCAGGTGGCAACTTCCCTATATTTGGGGTCATGATTCCCCAAGAAAGTGGAATCAGAGCAGGTGGCTCATTAAATGATAGTTAACCCAACAAAGACCTAGGCAATCTTTTAAAAAGTACTCAATGAAGAGAGCTGAGGCTGCTCAGATTTTATTCCAGAGAGAATTCATTCAGGTGAATGTTATTCAGGAATTTCATTGAGGAAAGAGGGAAAACAGTAAGGAAGTGTTTTGAGTGGATTGCTGCAGTAACTTGATTTTATTTACAGATTTTAGCTGGGAGAACTTGCTGATAAGTTCAGGATTCATACTGAGTTTGAGGACTGGTATTTGACATTGCTGTACCTAGTTCCAGCCAGGGAGACCAGAGCAAGCTCGGGGGTCCTGAGAAGTCGCTGTCTGAGCACTCTCCAGGAGTTGGTAGGGAGGAATAGCCTTCCATTGCTGTTGTTGTCCACAGCTTAACAGGTTCTGTCACTTATTTCTTTATGATTACTGAGTATGAATGGATGCATGTTATGTTTATTTTATATATATGAGGAGTTAGTTAGTTTAGTAAAGTTAGTATCTCAGAATATTAGTAGTTAAATCTGTTAATAGTTACTGTGTTTTTCCACATCTGGGATCACCAGATCATACTCCAGCACAGTATCTCGGTGTTGAGAAGTAGTATTCTTCTGAACCGAGTTTCCTATTTAGTTACTACAAGTGTTTTCACAAATTCATAAGTTATTTTCCTGCAGTCTTAAAAAAAAACTATTTCCTAGTACTATATTGTTGTTTCCATTAGATTCTACTGCAAAGAATAGATAATAGAAGTTAGACTAGAATTTCTTACTGTTTACTTTATGGTTCCATCTCATGTTTTCAGATAACTTCATTACTAAAATTAAACTCAATCAAGAACTAGTTATATAATATTAGATACTACTGATAACTATTCTGGATTAGAGGTTATGAATGGTTTTAATGTCTTCCAATCTTTATTAATTACCTTTTTCTATTTTAGACTAAGTTCAAACAGGTCACAGTTTGTTCATTCTTTTATTTTCGAATAGAAACATGTTAATGTTTGTATTTACAGAAAATTCTTAAGTAAATATTATAATTAAGGAAAATAAACAAGTACAGCAGAACATAGATAGAATAGTATAAACTATAAAGGAATCAAATATAAATATTGTTCAAACTATTATAAAAATAAACAAGGTTACATAGATGGAAAATCTATTACTCCAATTAAAATAAGATTATTATTTTGTAATAGTAATTACTAATATAATAATAATATTTATCCAATATAAACTTAAGAAATAACAAATATTATTATATTACAAATTAGGGGTTAAAATAACCCTGTTCTACAGTCAACTAGACTTTTACAAGAGTTTTTAGTTAAAATAAATTAAACACCAAATATAAAAACCTATATGGTTTAAGGATATAAATCCTATATATATATTACTTAACAAAGTTTTTCATAATAAGCAAACCAAAGTATAACTCAGGTACTTAACTTGAAAGCAACCTTATAAAAGATTTTCACTTAAATAAAACAACTCAGTGCATAATTAAAATAAAGGTAAATAACAGAATTGCTTGTACGACGAGCTTAATTAATAGGGTAATAATCTTTTATTTAACCATAAATACAACATAAGTAGAATTATTATACTTAATATCAAATTAAGAAATAGTATTGTTCTCCAACTGTAAAAATTAGGGTTAAACCCTATAATATCCAGTTTTTGCAAGTAGATAATAATTATAAAAATAAGCCAACAATTTACTTACAGCCGCATTTTAAAACAATACTATAAGGCTGTTCTCAGCCTGTATATTACTTATTTCCTACACAGAACTTAAACTAAGAGTAAATGTAATAATACAAATTGTAAAAATAAGACATTATATTATTTTTATTACAGTCACCTTCTTATCTTGCTTTATAATATTAAAAGAAACAGAAACAATATTATTATTCTTCTTTGTAAATTAGGGTTTAACCCTACCAATACCAGTTTCTGTTAATAAAATAATAATTGTGAAATAGGATAGTAATCTATTTACGGCCGCATTGTAAAGGCTGTCATAAACCTGTAGATTACAATTTGCTTATACAAATAGTAAATGAAAAACAAATGCAGTAATACAAACAAGCTACAGAAAAGAAAAGATAAATATTATTATAGACATTGGGTAAAATATCCAGTGTTTCCAAACACATACAGTAAAATAAGAAGTCGAGGACTCAACCTCATCTGCAGGCAAGCTTACAGCTCAGTACCTCTACAGTATTATCATTTATAGTATTTTAAATACCGAAATAAAACTATTGTTTACAACCTCGGCTCAATCCTTAACACCCTCACATCGCGTGAAGGGTTCAACTATTAAAAATACTAACCAGTAATCTTATAACTGGAAGAAAGCAGTAAGGGTTTCAGGCTTCTTAAAGCCAACCCATGAAAGTTCCACTGAAAACCATAAGGAGGACCAGCCATGGTGTAACCAATCCTACCAGGTTTGTAGCCTGCCGTTCTAGACTTCTTATCCAAGGCCGCGTGCAAGGAATTGTGAGACTTGCTTTTCACAAATAATAAACCCTACGTTAATGCTTAAACCTGTGTAAAGAAATTTATGAATTTAAGACAAACATCAAGCATAGTTGCAAGTTCTTTTCTTACCTATCCTTTGAAGAAGCACAACCACTGGAACTGTGTCTCCAGTTAACATCGCAGAGAGGTAATCTCTACGGCCAGGAGGTAAAAGGAGGATAAACTCTCATCCTTGCACAGAGTTCAAAGATAGACCAGCGAACCCCAGAGGGTGGTGTTAAACATTGGAAAGGGTTCGGACCATCTTGAAAGAGAAGAGTAAAACGCAGGGGCAAAGAATTGCATCTGAACTTACAACGTTTCTAGCAAACCACGACTAGAAAATGACATGGAGAAGATTTTACAGAGGAGAGGTTACGCAGACATGCCCAGCACAGCCGCAGAGCGACCAACGCCAAGAGGGACAGAGAAAATGGAGTTTAGGGTTAACAACGCAACGTTTATATCTGCGTAGTGCTTGGCTGGGATAATGCCACGACATTGGTTTGATTATCATTGCAAAGTGGGTTTGAGTCTATAGTCAACCAGCGATCTTTTGATGGAGGAATGATTTCTCCAAATCATTCGAATGATCAAGTTTATCCAAAGTCGGGGGGCAAGACTTGTCAACTAAAGCTGCATGCCAATGATATATGTCAATATTCACCACTCTATTGCTTAAATCATTGAAAATCATATTAAATCTAATATGGACATCATAGTAATCATAGGTAAGATGATCGGGAGGTGTTCGAATTTGGGATAGAGACATTGTTAATATAGTTTAAATATTCTTGAAGGGTAGTATGGTATGTGATAGTATATATAGAGATTTTTACCTGGCGCATGTTTCATATAAACCCTTTCTTTATGTTATAAATTGCCTCAAACTCTTAATGGGTAAAAGAAACATTAATATAAAGATCTTAAATGGTTAATTAAGTGCACTCTATATAAACCTTGGGTTACATTATAGAATCACCATTAACCTTGTAGATCATCCCTTGTTGAAGTAATAACTCTGTAATAAGATAAACCTCCCCTTTGAAAAGGGTTAGTCTTAAAATTATTCCAAGTTCAAAGCTATGATAAATACTATAGAATTGTTTAATGATTTCTAGTATTACAAACTAAATTCCTTTATTGTTAGTATAGTCTAAAAAGTTCATAAAGGAAGGCATGACGGTAGGAGGATAGGCATAGTTTCCTTCTGCTTGTAATCTTCTAGATGAGTTATTTATAGAGATTAAATTAACATCTTTAGTACTAATTACTAAATGACAAGGGAGTAATATTTACCATGTGGAAATGAGGATTTTACTGAAAATAATACCCTTATTATAAGCGAGGATTTGGAACGGATAGGCCAAACCCTTGCAGTATTACAGGAAGCCCTTATCATTACCATTTGACTGGGAATGCTTGCTTACATCTGGATTCTTATTATGTGTTCCGCAAATCTGTTTCTATACTCTGATTTATTTTGAAAAGAAGTAAAGGATACATGTGTATAAAATGCAACTGTAATAGAGAATAGAGAAGATGACAGATCAATAGGAACATAATTATATTTTGCTAGAAAGAAAGCAATTGATTTTACCTTTGTAAAAGTTGAAATAAACTATCTCCTACTTTCTCTCGACTTTGTCTCTTACGATAATCTTAGTAAATACTTTAGAATTTCAAAATGCAGCGCCACAACCTCTTACCTGTACATCTGTAAGAAAAGTAGAAACCGTTGCGTTAGCTCGAAAGCTAAGTAAGCCCAGTTATGCATAACAGTTCACCTTATGGTCAAAAGGAACAAAAGTCAGTAAGCTGTAAAATATGTTCAACAACTAAACATACTAACTGATAAATTCGATAGCAAGCTGTTAACACTTAACTAATTAATGCTAGTTAATCTGATTTACTTCAATCTTTTGCAGATTTAAAAATTTTAAATTTTTCAGAAATTTTGTGGTTTTGACAGGAATCACTCAAATTGGACAAGGAACGAAGAATCTATGATCAGAATACTCTTGGTGAGTCTAGATGGACATTGCTCTCCCGCAGGTATAAAATGGATTTTGCTTTGTTCATTTTTCTTTGTATTTGTTTTATAAGTAATTGCTTGTTGATTTTTTTCATAAGTGTTGGGTTAATAGAGACCAATAATCTCTCTTATTCCATCATCTCATGTTTTATTGCAGGCAAGTGCTAGGTTTTTGCAGGTCCTTCGAAGAAAAAGGTCAATACATGCACGAGTGACTCTTGAATACTTTTTCTGAATTTGAAAATGGATTGAGAACATAAAAAATGGCGAGATTGATGTGAAAACCATATAGAGATAAATGTTCTATAAGTCAAGTACCATTGCTATATGCCAATAATCCTTTTAAGACGAAATTAAGCTCATCACACTTATCATACCAATTGCTACCGAAAGAAATCTCTCAAGAATCCAATTGTGCTATGGTAGATTCATTCACCCTCCTCATTTCAAAACCCTAGAAATACATTCATGTCGAAGTCTCATTTTCCACTGTTTATGTAGTCACCTTAACCATTTTATTTTCCATCACGACTTCTCATATACTTTCCACTTCTGATTTTCATGTTGGTTCTATTTTTCACTATGATTCTTCACAATAATTTATTTTGTACTCGTATTGGATGATGTGGAATTCATTAAGGTCCACTTTCCAATGGTATTTCACCATCGACTTCGACACATCATCTAGGATCGAGATTATAGTTTTATAATGCCCTGGTATCTACATGAATCAATGGCACATTCCCTTCTTGTTAATCTTGGGGATTCATCAATGCCTCTTGATTGACAAATATTGCCTATGACTCGACTCCAGCACATCCATTCGTACCTGTCAAGATGCACTAAGTTACTTTAGAGCTCATTGTCATCAAAGGTGAGCTTCTTCACATTGATTAACGACATACATTAATGGCTAATAATCCAATGATTTCTTTCCATGCTCGACTTCAACACATTCATTCGCATGGTAAGAATTGTACCTTAGTTTGTAGCAATTGAATATTATGTGATCTAATGGTTTCAACAGTGACTTGTAGCATCATTTGTTCAATAGTTTTTCAATTCCTTTCCATTTTCATTCCAGCAGTTGATTTTCAGAATAAGAAGATGGGCTTTCTGCTTCTATTGTAGAATTCCTCCTCATCAATTGTCTCAGTAGTTAGTCTTACATGCAACCAACAAAACATGATTTCAGATTAGATTCAACCTCATATACATCTTTTTTAGCAACATTTTGGCCTACATCAGCTCCAGCAGCATCAGTTTCAACTCTCATATACATCTTTTTTAGCAACATTTTGGCCTACATCAGCTCCAGTAGCATCAGTACATTCATGTCAATCAAGGCTTCCATGGAGGTAACACTTGAGGTAAAACATCATGAGTTTTGACTTATTAAAGATTTAGAGAAATGTCATGAAGAACCACTAAGCATTATCCATTTCCATTTTCTATATAGCATTTTCTTTCTCCATTTCCATCATTTCCCACTCAATTCTAATACTTCATCATTCATGCACATCTAATTCAAATTCCTACCCAACATCTCACCAACCCAACTATCCAAGCATGAAAATAATCAAAGGATACCTTATTGTTGTCACACAAGAACCAACAATAGGAAGTCTTGCTGCTAACACACAAGAACTACCAGTAAGAAAAGAATCATTGCTGCGGCCACACAAGAACCAATTGTAAGAAAATAAGTCTTGTTGCTGCCACACAAGAACCAGCAGTAAGAAACGGTGCTCTGTTGCCATATAAAAATAGTGAGGAGAAATAAAGCAGCTGATACACATCTTGAAAGAAAAGGATAGGCTAGACACAAGAACCTACAACAGAAAAAATTGATGTAGAAGCCATTCCTTCTCAAGAATATGCTATCACACAAGAACGATGAAAAAAAAGGCACAATTTATTTGATTTGTTTGATTTGTTCAGTGGTGCACATGATGGTTCACATCTTCATAAGTCAAAATTATTGAGAGCCACATTTTATATGGTATATGGATTTTCCACCATCTTATACATATGGTAAATGCATTCAATGGGTTGGCACACTCACAGTTGAATGGGTTGGAAAAATCACAGTTGATGACAAATAGGTTGCATACAATGGACTATTAAAATATATTTTCCAGCCTTTTGATTCATGGCCACCTTTTGTGTGAAACATCATGGTTACTTGCTTCCACAAATAAAAAAACACAATCAACCTTTGTATTCAGGCCTTGTAGCAACATTTGAACAAATATGGAATGTCATATCAATAATGTTTTGAACAACATGATGATGGAAATTTGAGAACACGATTTTGGGTACCTTTGATCTCTTTTTTCGTTGTCATTACAACCATTTCAAGAAACAACCATCATTTCTAGTTTATGAATATGTTTCCATCAAAGAAAGGTATGAGTTCCTTGGTTCATCTTTACCATCCACTAATGCATACATTGGTTTTATCCATCATGAGCATGATACATGCACAATGGAAATCCTATAGCATCCTTTCCAAGGTCTGATGTGAATTTTATCTTAGCAGCATGAAGGTAATGATTACTCCCATCATTGGTCATTTGTCAAGGTTGACAGAATTTCTGAAATGAGTTTGATTGTTGTGGAATGTGCAAAAGAATGCTTGGCATCTTATTCAACGAATAGTCCTGTAGCATTGGCATGTCTTTGATTGTCAATAAAACACAGTTGCCTCTATTTACAATCCTAAAGGAATTTTTCATCATGATTTGGGCATTTTTTATCTTAAACAAACACATGCCACCATATAACAGTGTATGAAACAAGGGTAGGTGATTTGTTCCTCCCATGCTCTGAAAAGAAATTTGATCATTTTAATGCCGCATTTAGTTTCTCTATTCATCCCTTTTACATATTTTCATATATCATTTCATGCTCATCATTTTGAGGATTCCGTTGGCGTGCCAATTGTTGGAGATCATTGGTAACAATAATAAGTGGTTTTCTTTCAAAATCACAAAGAGGCAATATGAAGAATTGATTACACACTTGTGTTGAAGTTGGTTTTAATAGCATGAGCACATGATGTATCCTCAGTTTGGGGGAGATGACTATTTACAACTAAGATGACAACTCTTGTTTTGCATGAGGACATGTGACATATTCAGTTTGGGGGAGTGGTTTTTGACATTCTTTGTGCATACTGATTTTTACTCATTCACAGCTTGCAAAAGTGGAAAAATTTATTTAAGGATACCTTTCAAACCGTGAGCTGTTTTTTCATGAAATTTTGAGGGAAGAAGCATCATAGCAAGAAGAAAAATAGTGGCAAGTTTCAGCTCAATCCAGTGCATGTTTTTCTAGAAAATGACCATCATCACCTTCAACCAATTTGCATGTTTCTCAAAATCCGTGATGTGGGTTTCTTTAAGTTTTGGTGTGGAGATGTATTAGAATGGTAATTGCCTGCTTGCAAAATTTTAGCCCAACCCACTTTGTATTTTGTGAAATATTGGTTTAGGAAGTTTAGCTGCAACACATTTTTATTCATGTTCATCTACAAAAGTGCAGAAATTGAAATGAGCATATCTTGCAATTGGTAAGTTGGATTCTCATGATGTTTGGATAGGAAGTGCATAATACTAAGATGAACAAGCCAGTAAGTTTCATCCCAATCCAATGTACTATTTTCGAGAAAATGGCCATAATCACCTACAACCAATTTGCATTTTTCTCAAAATTCATGATGTGAGTATCTCTGATTTTTGGTGTGTAGGTGCATTGGACTAGTATAAACCTACCTGAAAAATTTCAGCTGAACCTAGTTCATCATTTGGGAGAAAACGACTTCGAAAATTTTCTGCTCAAAAGGCTGCAACACCGTAAAAATCTTGCCTTTTTCCCGTTTCGCGCAACTGCAACACTGTAAAAATATTTCCTTTTTCCCGTTTCACGCAGCTGCAACACCATAAAAAAAATTCTTGCCTTTTTCCGTTTTGCGTAGCTGCAACACTGTTAAATTTTTTTCTTTTTCCTGTTTCGCATAGCTGCAACACCATAAAATTTTTGCATATTTTCTAGTTTTAGGTAGCTGCAACTCTGTAAATATCGACCATTTTTCCGCTCCTCTCAGCTACGAATCCACCAAATTCTCCACTAAATTTAGCGCTCTTTAGGCTGCCACTCTGCCAAATTCTTCACTAAATTTAATTCTCTTTGGGTTACAACTCCGCCAAAATCTCTGCCAAATTCTCCACTAAAAAAAAATAATAATAAAAAAATAAGTTTTCACTCCACCAAATTTCTGCTAAATCCTCCGCCAAGTCGCCGCGACTCCGCCAAATTTTCTGCTAAATCCTCTGCTGAGCAGTTGTGACACCACCAATTTCTGTTAAACTCTCCATTTCTTCCGACTGCAACTGTGCGAATGGTAAAATGAAGGAATAATTGAATGAGTCTTTCTAGTTTGGATGCTACACAAGTTTTGGGTTGCATGAGGACATGCAATAAGTTCAGTTTGGGGGTGATGTTGGTCCGTGGATTTGTCCATTTTTCCATCACTTATCGACATATATTTCATCCATTTTCCATCAATTTGTTGTAATTACGCGTAAAACACCATATCACTTCCATTCATGCTTTAAGTGGTTAATAATGATTATTTTCCTTTATCTTTGATGAATTGAAGACTATTATACATAATTTTACTAATGATGGTTTGTGGAGTGATTTTTCACTTACAGGATGCTCACAGCTAGCTGTTATAGCCTTAACTGAAAATGCATGCGAGATAAGAACACCTTGATTCACGTCTCAATTTTTGGGCAGATGCAAAAGAATATCGAAAATCTGAGACATGGGTTTTGTGCGTAACAACCTCATTTACCTGAAGCTCGAGGAAATTTCCAAACAAAGCAACGATTTGTGATATACAGGTGGTTCTTCGAGACATTATTTTCCATAGTTACTATTGTGGCCGGTTCCAAAGTTGTTAGCAGTTACGACCATGTTTCAATTGTTACAGATCACAAGTTGGGGGTTTAGTTCCTCATTTCCATGAGCTAATTTTATGTATAAATATGTAATCAATCTCATTGACGAGGAGGAGAGAAAGAAATGTTATGTTGTAGGATTTGATCCAGATCTATTGTAATCATTCCATTCTGATAATACATGCTGGCAGTTTCTTAATTCTTGAGTTACAGGCTTTCATTGTGGAGATCCAGCTCTGCTCAGTGGAGGAAGGGGGCCCTCTTCCTTGAGCATATGCTTGTAGTGTTAATTGTAAGTGTGTTATTTTGTAGATGTTTATTATTTAGTTCGTGCTTCCATTCATTAGATTATTTAGTTCATGCTTTCATTTATTAGATTGATCATAGTTGTTTTCCTATTAAGTCATTTTGATAGTTCGTTGGCCAACATAACATTTCTTTAGATTTATGTAATTAGATATTGCTTCATAAAGAGTTGATTTTATTTTAAGTTAGATTTACTGTGTGATTTTATGAATAGGCTTAGGGTTTGATTTATTTTCAAGAAGGTGGGGTTTAGTTTACAAAGAATTTTAATTTCATATCAATAAACAACAGTGTCAGGTAGAAATTGTGCTTGCATAGATCTTGCATGATAGTTTTGAAATAAAAGACTTTTTCAGGTTGAAAATTTATGTTTAGCACTCTACATGTTAAGTTTTAATTAACTGACATATAGTGGGACCAACAACATCTATCTGGCTCCTTTCGCTCAAGGCACAATCTTGGCTTCCTTGTCCAATACAATTTCTTGCAAAATGTGTTAAAAAAAACATGTCTACCTCAAACTAAGCATATTTGTGCACTTTGTCATGTATTGCGCTTCATTGCTATGATGGCATGTTTGTGTCTATCTTCCGGCGGGGACTTCTCTGTCCCTAAGTCCTATATAATTATTCCATTTGGTTCATCTTCTGGCCTATCTGTCTCAGGCTCATTTCCTTCTCTTGGCACGTTTTTTCTATCTTGTTTACAGTCCTTGCCTTGACTGACCTCTTACATTTAATGTCCTTATCCTTCTCTTGGACTTCCTCTGCCTCCGTTCTAACTGTTGATTTTGTCTCCTCTGTTTTCGATCCTTGTAACTCTAGAAAATGTGGACCTGGTCATCTATCACCTAGAAAAGCTTATTGTGACATTCTTTGAGGTAAGAACATTCATATATTGAGTGCAAACTAGACAGTACTTATGTTGTTTTTATTTTTTTATTATGAACATATAATTTGAAAATCCCTTATTTTGTTATGGCTTTGAATGGGCATTGTGCAATGAGATGAACACAGATTTCCTTGCGATGAGTTTGATGACCTTATTCTATATTGAAATGGAATCATTGGAATGTACCACTTTCAAGTTTCAAGTGTTTGATTGTGGTTTTCGTCTTTAGCTTTTAACTCGTAATTTTGTGTTTCATTTGCTTGCATGAGATATTTGAGTCTCACTTGTAGTAATGTCCTTGTGGTCACAGCTTTAACCTCAGATGTTACCCTCCATCATACAGGTTCTACCCCTCCATCATACAGGTTCCATTATCACCATTGAGAGCTTATTTTGATGCTCTTAAGCTTACAGAAGATAAATGTATTTACTCATGCTTTTCCATTGTACACTGAATAGGTGAAATTTAAAAATATTTTCCTTATACATGTTGCACTAGACAATATAGTTAGTGCATCCTTCCCAAACCCATGTATTTCTTGAAGTGACCAAATTGGTGAGTTTAGATGCCAAACTAACCCCAAAATTGAGAAATTTCCTCATAAGGCCAAATCACTACTTTTATAGGATAAATTACCTTTTGAATTCAATGATTTTCCTTTTATCCTCTAAACTCAATAATTGGAAGTTCTTAAAGCTCGTTGCTTATGTAATGCTTAGTCTCATCCTTGTAAAGGTAGTAGGTAGCCTCCTTTCAAATTCATTCTATCATCTTTACACCCATAGGTGATTTATTTTCAAAAATGGGATGCATACAGATATATATATATATTTTTGTAGATCCATGGTTGTTTGGAGCTATTCCAACCAACAAGCACCTTCATTGACAATCTAAGACCCATTCCCATTGATTCCAACTCAACAACATTGTGTTTTCAAACCCAAAATCATGCCACAATTCTTTGTTGCATTTTTGGCGTCTCCAAGAAGCCATTATTGAAATTTTATCACAACTAATGTCTTCCCTATCTCTCTATACTGGTTAACAATATATATTTGAGTGAAAATGCTCCTGCATTAATTTATTTCAGAAGTTACACAACAATATGTTACCCTTGAGTTGATGAGATGACTTGTTGAAGTGCTTCTACTTCGACCATACAGTAGATATTTCTTTATTTGTTAAGAAACAAGATATTTTGAATATGTGTCTCCACTTTGTATTTCACTAGGAAGCATTCTTTTGCATGATACAAAGGGGCATTATTCATGTACTTGTTGCCTTTTTTTCATCTTTATTACATTATTTTGATTTCATTTTTGTTCTCTTTTCTATATTTGACATGGTTCACTTTTGAAAGTTTTGAGAATGGTACTAGATCCTTCACCACCATCAGTAGCAGCCATGTCAGAAATGCAAAAAGCTGAATTAGATGGAGTGTGCTATGGGACTGCTATGGTAAGACAGTTTGTGGAAATAGGTTCCCTATTGAGGCTTTTTTTTTTTTTTTTTTTGAGAGAATCTAATGTATGATTGTAACAAAATATATATTCGAGCAACATCTAAAAAAGAGTTTTGCAATTGAACAAAGTTGGGGGGTCCCTGCATGGCTTGATTGTACCTGTGACTTATTTGTGGCGTCCATCTCTTGGTAATACACATAAAGAGAAAACCAACATAGAATCAAAGGATGGGCATGCTATTAATGATGAAAAAAAGGATGAGAACAATCAGACACTATTTATGGATATGGATCCATGCTGCTTCCTTTGAGGATGCATTCAATACTTTACAGTTTGCTTGTTAGATATTGGTGATGTATTCCTTAAAAAAATCGTAATCTTTTATCATATATAAAATTGTACATTATACATATCTATTTTTGAACATTTCAAAATATAAAAACAAAACAACCCCTATATTGCATAATAAAGCCAACACTTACTATTTGCCTTATCATAGATCCAAGGCTTACAAATAGTCTTCCTGGACGAATTTTTTTTTGATTTTCTTTTTGAAAACATTCCAAAGAGACGGTATCCTTGTCTTCACTAATTCTACACTCATAATAGAGCTTTATTTTTTCACATATATCCCCAAAAGAAGACTCATAACCATGCCAAAATGCTATGCTGGATTTTAGAACCCAGTACACAACTTAATAGTTTCAAAGAGTATTTAATAGATGCAATTTGTACATCCAGAAAGGCCTAGAAACCTGTCCATAACACTATTGTACGATAAATAATCCCTGTAGAAATGATAACTGACTGTAATATGGACAAATTGAAAATATGGATATAGTTTGTGTGCTGAAAGAAAATCTCTAATGAGTTTCTTCTCGATTTACATGCCCATAGCCAGTTGTACCTTCTTTTGAAAGTGTTTTCCACGTAATCACATCACAAAATAAACTTTAGAGTTAATGCAAACCTACAACCAATATTATTCAAACAATCTTCCACCTCTTATTCCTATATGAATATTTATTAAAAAACAAAGAGTCATAATAGTAAATACCTGTAGAGGGTCTGTACCCAGGTTTTCACCTCCTCTATCTAGTCTCAAAATTTAATCAATTGAAGAAAAAGGACGCAGAAATTTCTTTGCATGAACTATGACACAGTTTTGTAAACAAAATATCAAAAAATAAATTCTTGGATCTTACTGATGTCTTGTCTGGGTGAATAAATTCATCCCTTTGCTCCATAAGAATGTCAATCGTTGGGTCTAGCAACATGTATTCATTAGAGAGTGCATCTGCCTCAGTGTTAAGATCTATATATACATGATAATAGGATATTTTAGTAAAGCTTTGTTCTTTTCTCTTCAACTTCTCCAATATTGGTTGGAGAATCATATTGTCCATCCTAGTTAGGCTTGTCATCCATTTAATTACCAACAACGAGTCTAGAAACACCTGTAGTTTTGTCTCCCCTTTTTCTAATATCACTTTTGACATCAGCTCTAATGCTAGAATTCTCAATTATGTGACTCACTCTCTATTCCAAATTTGAACTTGAAGAAATAATAATCACTTATAAATAAAATACTACCATTCCTGTACACCTCAGTATTCCCTTGACTTGACTCATCAAAATAACCCTATGACCTGGCTTTTGCAATTAAGGGATGAATAATTTTTCTTTCTTTAGGCTTCTTGTATGGTGCTTTGAAACTTATACAGTTTTTTCTGATTTGTAGGTTGCAAGGAAAGATGGAACTAACTTGTCTCGGAAGATCTTTGATTTTCTGGAAAGTCAAATCCCCCATGATACCACTAAGGGTAGTGCTTTGAATAATTTTAACTCCTTATGTTGTCCCCAATTCCGCATGTACTTATCTGCAGACTGTCATGTTCAATCACCCTTGCAACCTGTTAGTACATCCATTTTTTCCCAAACTTTTTCCACGTAGATGATCAATAGTTTCTTAAGACTGCTTGCACATGTGGCATTGACGTGGACCATGCCAATTGCGCTTTTGGAGAACCTCCTAGGTCAATGCTTTGTTTCTAGGGGATAGCCACATAGACTCTCGATTTAAGGGGAGCTTTTAGTTTCCACATATACTTCCACCAACATGTCACTTCTTGATTTTCCTCCATGAATGTTGCTTTATATCCTAGGCCAGGAGTGTAAATCACCCTGTAGGATACATTGACCAAGCTGATAGATCAACCTCCTCATTCAATCTGATATGGTTCTTCTTTAGATGCTCTAGCTAAAACCCCTCTGACAACCTTAACATTCCTGCTTGTTTCCAACACTGTTTCCTTTAAGAAGATGAATTTGGTTTAGCCCATGATCTTTCTTAAGGCCTCTACTATTTTTCTTTGCTGGGGTAGCACAAGATTTATTCACCTTGATTCTCTTTGAATTGTATTCATATTGCTCAGCCTCACCCTTTTATGCAAGATAAGCCTTGATAGGAGGTGTGCTGATTGAATTGACTTGCCTTGAAGCTAAATTTGAAACATCTTTCTTCTTTGGAGAAGGCAACACTGGTGCACTCATGCTCTGTAGCTTTTGTTCTTCCATTTCTGAATCAATCAATGATTTAGTAGACATTTTAGCATTTGCACTCCTCTCATCCTTATCTCCAATCTACCATTTATCCATATGCTTATAAGACATTGAATCTTCAAACCATGGATCCATATGCTTCTCCTCTACCCATTTAGCAGGTTCTGAAGAAAACCTTATAAAGGATTGATATGAATCTAAAGACACCACAGATTTCTTACTACCTCTTGTTTCTGTTGCTTCTTTTTGGATCAATGTGTCTACTTTGAAACATTCCTCATTTCCCTTAACTGACTTCTTGTCATTATCAAAGCATTTAGTATAAGATTTTTCATCTACAAAAATCTTGTATGCATCATCCTGTCCAGTCACACCAATTTCCACTAGCTCCACTAAAGCAGTTGCATCCTCTGCAACACATGCATACATGGCTTCCTGAGGCTGGTGACGTCGTTTAGAGGGAGGCATGGAAACTTCATCACTCAGTAGGCTACTTCACAAATGATATTTATCATCCTTTGGTGGCAAACACATAGGCCTTTCCATAAAAATTGAAGACATCTTCCCATGTGGCAAATCACCTTCAGTTTCAAGACTATTAGAACTTAATATATTATTAGTTCTCAAATGCCATTCATTTAACACACAAGCATTATCTGATGCCATATTTTCTCCATTATTGTCATTGGCACTTGATTTACCTCCTTTATTCGATCCTTCTACAATTTTCTTGGTTTCATCTTCAACTTCAATTGTTTCCATTTTTACCAAATGCAAATGTTCATCAAAGTCAAGTTTCCTTTCCTTGATTTGTGTCCTTTTCTTTCGATGATCTAGTCTAGATAATAATTCAAGAACATTTTCTTCTTTCATGTAAATATTTATCTTTATTTGATTATCTGATCTCTCTGGTAGAGTTAATAACCTTGAATTATGTTTCTTTAAGAGATTTCTTTTCTTCTTTGGAATGGAATTCTAATGCAAAGAAATGTTTTGAACTACCCTAACTTCATTTTCTTTAGTCACAAATGTAGAAATCACATGATATTTGACATTAGGCACATAATTTTCATGAATATTTTCAAAATCTTTTTCACCCTTCAAATTTTCTTTACAGTTTGAAACCTGAATGTTCTCTTCAGTGTTTCCATGTTTAAAATATTCAAAATTGTTGACAATGTTATCTGTCACTGTTTTTCTATGATCTAGGAGCTCACTTTTAGGCACTAATTGAGAACCTCTAATTTATTTTTCCATGCTTTTCCTTTTCTGGCCAAACTTCTTTTCACTCATGGTCTGCTCTGAAATAATCCCTGTATCTGGGGATTGTATCCTAATTTCTTCAAGATAAGAAGAAACATTCAAAATATTGTCTCCATCATTATGAATATTTCTTTCACTCTTTGATGACCTTTTAAAATCTGTCTTTGTTGTCTTCAACTCTGGCTCAGTTATTAAGGATACTGCACCAGAAACATCAGACCTCAAATGGTTCTCAAAATGGCTTGTAGGAACTGAACCATCAACATCAGACCTCAAATGGTCCTCAAAATGGCTTGTAGGCTTCTTTATCTTTACTATGGACCTCATATTGTCGGTTTTAGATGTTGATAATGAACTGTGATTTTTAATCCCAACCTGAACTGAATTGAGCATCTTGCTATCTTTCTTATCAGACGATATCAGAGATGTAGCAAGTTTTGTCTTATTCTCACCTACCCCATGTGTCTTTTCCCAATTTTCCTGCCTATGTACTTCCCTCTTAATATCATGTTTCTTGGAAAAAGTATTATAATGCATTTGATTAGATGTATCTTTTAGTATTTTCAACATTTCCTCTGACTCATCAATTGCTTCTTGGATTTTATCATTTTTTGTAAACTGTACTTTCTCTGAAAAATCCTTTAACATTTCATCAATACAAGATCTAGATTTCCCATCATCAATCTCTGGCATAAACTATACTTTCTTTGCATAATCCTTTAAGTTTGCATCAATACATGATTTGGATTTTTTGAATCCTAAATAAGCAAAACAACATACTTGCTCCCCAGTACTGAATGCAGTAGGTACTCGCATAGTTAATGTTTCTTGTCTATCAAATAGTCATGTTACCTTTATTTCCCAACTAGGCTCCTCTACATTTACAATGAAGCCATGGTTCACCTAATTAAAGTATGTTGATGTATTTGTAACTTCAAAATGTATTCACTTGTATATCTGATATTGTATTAGACTCTCCTAGTGAAGTTGGCCCTGGAAAGTATTTGTCAAGTGGAAAACTAGTATAAATAGAGAGTGAGACTCTCTATTTGAAACACTCACTCAACTATAGCGCATGAGTGAGAGAAGAGGAGCTCGCACAAGTGAGAGAGAGAATAGTCTTCGGAGATCATCTTTCTATCTTTGGGTTTAACTTTTTCCATTGGTGCTCATTCTATCTCTGAGGAATTTGCAGGGTTTTTTCCTTTATGGTTTCCCCGAGGAAAACTCTTTGTGTCTCTTGTCTCTTGTGATTATTGTTGTGCATGTTATTCTCTTAGATAAGGTCCTAAGGTCATATTGATTAAATGATAAAAATATAACATGGTATCAGAGCTAACCTGAGAAGAAGACACGACGCAACTGCAGAAGCTAGGGCTTCTTACTTTTTGGGTCTCTCTCCATAGATCATCAGCAAAAGGAGGCTAGCCTATCTCTTCATTGAAGGGCACATCTTTCTGTTGAAGTAGAATTTGATTCTGGGAATTTTCAGTTTTTGACTTGTCACTACTACAAAAAATTAGTGCTTTTCACAAAAGAGGAATTTTTGAGTGAGCTCAGTGTAGGATTTTTCTCCTCCCCAAAATTGAAATTTAGAGACCAAGATTGAAATTTTTGGTTGGGTAAAACTCTAGGAAAGTCAAACCCTAATTTGACCCTAGACCTGAGAAACCCTAAAATACTAAAACTATAGTTTTGGTACATTCGCTATATCTCGATATTGGATAAGGTTCAGGAGTCAAAACATTTACAAGCCAAATATAAATTCTTGATGTACCCTGTGTAAAATTTTCATCCTCATATTCGCTATATTCTGGGAGATATGATTCCTCCAAATTAGGCTTCCAACCTATCCTAGGATTCATCCCTAAACAAGGCACCTTGGGATAGTTGCTATATCTCAGGCTACGAAGGTCCAAGTGCAATTTTGCAAGATTCTCCAGATAGGGCATGGACTTTACTTTCATTGGTAAAATTTTCATACCCCGAAGGTGAAACAGTGACACGTGGCAGTATATACAAGTTCATTATGCTGAACACTATTGAAATAAGTCACCTTGGGAAAACTCTTGTAAGTTTCAATTGGTGAAACCAATTCTACTCAAACCTGTGGTGTTGGAAAGAGGAAAGATGAGGATACCTCAGTGTGAAGTATCAGACACAGAGGATATATACATTCAGATATATTGTAGAAACAATATCAGGAAATTCTATAGAAGAAATTGAAGAAAACTAGGGTATTAGATATTTTGCAGTTCTGTTCACAGTTTTGGGAAAATGAGGATGCTACTCAGCTCTCCTTGAGGAGGTGCATCTTTCTATCCAATCAGATTTGAAATATTCCAAGTTTTCAAAATTAGGGTTTCTCTAACAAACCCTAGATCAAACAGATCCAAAACCAGGACGAACACCTCAAATTGGTAAGATATAATCTTTTGCTATTTACATTTGAGGTTCTCATTTCAAAATGACCTATCACACCAACTTGATGACAAGCCTGGTGAAGCTAACAACTTCCAAGTATGGAAGTATCGGACCTCTATGATCCTTGAAGAAATTGACTTAGATTGGTATTTCAGTAAAGATGTTATAAGAGCCGGAGGGAGATAAGGCTAAGTCTAGAGCCAAGAGAATCATTGTAGATTCTATTAAACATCATCTCATCCCTCATGTGTCATCCTTGAAGACACCAAAAGGGAGTGTTCGATGCTATGACGAATAAATTGAAGAAGAATAAGGTATTTTTATAACCACCTTGAATGGCCTCCCAAGATTATGGGATTAATTCATTCGAGGAATGTGTGCCAGAAGGAAGTGATTACCTTCAGCAGAATCTATGAAGATTGCACACAACTTTTAGATTGACTCATAATAAGAGGAGAGAAAATGGGAGCAACTGAAGATCAAGATCTCACGATCCAAAGAAGATCCCTTAAGCGATGAGGAATATAAAGGACTCAAATCTTGAAGAACCTTTTATCCATCTTAGCATTTGGATAAGAAATGACGTTGTTATGCATGAAGAATATGATCAAGTTGAAGGCTCAAGAAGGAGTCTACCCATGAAATGAATAAGGATAAGTATTTAATTGTCATTTCATGATATTATTTTGTCATGAATTTGTTTATACTCAGTTGATGTGTTATGCATGATAGAATGTTTGCATTAATGACATTATACTACTAATATATATGTGATGAGTAAGTATCCCATGGTGCTACACAAATCTCCATTTCTACTTATCTAGAATGAAACCTCTTTGTTGACATATTGGATTAGTGCACAATCTCAATGATGTCATGGTAGAGATGGAAGGCATCTAGAAAGTTTCTATGAGATATGGATGAATGTTGTTTTGGCTAAAATAGTTGCATGATTATATCTTTATGCATAAGAATTTTCCATTATGAATATGCCTTATGAAAATTTTCTAACCATACAAGTGCTGCATTTGACTTGTAGGAAATATCGCATACAATCTCCTGCAAGAAAAGAAAGATGAGACTTGTTCAGAAGGACAAGTGACGAAAGTTCAAGAAATAATCCAAAATTAAGAATAGTATGATGACACTTCAAGAAGCCTCATACACACTCTATTTATATGACACTATTGAGCGACATCATTGATTCAGATCCTTCCAACTATGAAGAAGTATCCAAGAAGAAAGGAAGGAGAGTACCGATTCAAGAAGAATGATGTGTAGGATGCAGTATTGAGGCTTGAAGGGAAGTCCATAGATCCAACATGTAGTTGATGGAAACATCATGGGATACAAGGCAATATTCGTAGCACGAGGCTTCTCACAAAGATAAGGCATATACTATGAAGAGACATTTGCAGCCACTTGGAGTTGAGACACATGACATGCAGATTCAAGTGTGAAAATTAAAGAAGTCCTTGTACGAGCTCAGAAGGAACCCATGGGATAACACATACATGAGGAGATTGAAGATCACCTAGAGTGATGAAGATCTTAACCTTTGCTACAAGGTTGAAGATGAAACCTTATAGAGGATGACAAGCTCATGGATGGGTGCGAGACGAACTTTTGAAAAGGTTCAAGATAGAGGATCTTGGTATCCACTGACCCTAGATGGATACATATAAGCAGAGGAAGCTACTTGTCACTCCAATACATAATGTTTCAATGCATAGAGTAGAAAAGGTAGAGGGAGAATAATGTTCCACTTCAGAGGGAGTGACTGCAGAAGATCTTGAGGTTCGACATGATACGATAGGATGGACATATTTTACTAAGAGTAAAGCAGACTCCAACCTGTACTTCAAGGTTGAAGGAGGAAGATCACTGATGCTCATTTTATATGTAGATGACTTGTTCTTAATATGAAAAGAGGAACTCATTAAAGTTGCAAGAAGGAGACTTGCTGTCGAGTTCAAGATGAAGGACTTGGGTATGATGCACTACTTTCTAGGCATGGAGGTGTGGCAGAATGCGGATGAACCCAGTGTTCCATGACAAGTCGAAGCATATCAAGATCAAATATCACTATATCAAGGATATGGTGTAGAGAGGAGTAGTGAAGCTCCAATATGTTGCAACGGACGAGCAAATAACTGATGTGTTGACCAAGCCATTAGCCAGAGTGAAGTTTGAATACTTCAGGGAGAATCTTGGTGTTCTCCAGATTGAGGTTCCTTCCAAGCGAAAGTGATGAGTCTATGAGCCCTTCTGACATGGTTGAAAGTTGTGTTCCCCACATGGTCAGATGTAAGTGTAGAGCCCTTCTTACATGGTTGAGGGATGTGTTCCCCACATGGTCAGATGTAAGTGCAAAGCCCTTCTAACATGGTTGTGGGATTTTTTTCCCACATGGTTAGATGTAAGTACAGAGCCCTTTTGACATGGTTGAGGGATGTGTTCCCCACATGGTCATATGTAAGTGCAGATCCCTTCTGAAATGTTTGTGGGATGTGTTCCCCACATGGTCAAATGTAAATGCAGAGCCCTTCTGACATGGTTGCGGGATGTGTTCCCCACATGGTCAAATGTAAGTGTAGAGCCCTTCTGACATGGTTGTAGGATGTGTTCCCCACATGGTCAGATGTAAGTGCAGAGCTCTTATGACATGTTTGTAGGATGTGTTCCCCACATGCTCAGATGTAAGTGCAAATCCCTTATGACATGGTTGAGGGATGTGTTCCCCACATTGTCAGATGTAAGTGTAGAGCCCTTTTGACATAGTTGCAGGATCTGTTCCCCCCATGGTCAGATGTAAGTGCAGAGCCCTTCTGACATGGTTGTGGGATGTGTTTCTCCCATGGTAAGATATAAGTGTTGTAAAAGATGAAGACCTACATGAAGGCTAGGCCTACAACCAACATGAAAAAGGGTTGTATCTGTATAAATTCCTATGACGAGTATAATTGAGAGATAACACAATTTGTTCGAGATAGCAGGAGCAGTGATGATGATGATGATCCATCTTGATGATGATCCAGTTTTGATGATGATCCAGAGACAAAGACTTGTGGTGATGAACTGTGTCAAGAGAATACCTTCCTAGTTAAGAGGGAGTGTTGATATATTTGTAACTTCGGAATGTATTCACTTGTATATCTTATATTGTATTTCATTGTACCTCGATGTTCCTATCGGGAGAATCATTAATATAATAGATTCATGTAAAGTCATAGAGGTTAACTCTCTGTTGTAAGTCAGGGCAATAGTCCCCACAGTTGAGGGGTACTAGGGTTATTAGACTCTCCTAGTGAAGTCGACCCTGGTAAGTAATTGTCAAGTGGAAAACTAGTATAAATAGAGAGCGAGACTCTCTATTTGAAACACATACTCACTCAACTATAGCACATGAGTGAGAGAAGAGGAACTCGCACAAGTGAGAGAGAGAACAACCGCCTAAGATCATCTTTTTGTCTTTGGGTTTTACTTTTGCCATTGGTGCTCATTGTATCTCTGAGGAAGTTGCGGGGTTTTCTCCTTTATGGTTTCCCCGAGGAAAAATATTTATGTATCTTGTATCTTGTTATTATTGGTGTGCATGTTATTCTCTCAGATAAGATCCTAAGATCATAGTGCTTAAATGATAAAAACCTAACAAAGTAGCACCAAAAAATATTGTTGGTGTCTTTTGCATTCATAGCACATTGTGCATCAATAAGTATCATAGAAAAAATGTAAAATTGGTATTAGATAGAGCTAAGATCTTACAAAATCTACAAAAGGGACCATAGCAAGGTAAAATCCTCCTTTGTGATGTTAGAGAAAAAAAGATGCCTGTTTGTATCTATGATTTCTTTCTGTACCTTCAGAAATTCAATTGTGTATAGTCCTTGTAACCTAAGGTACTATTCAGCAGTTGAGTTCATGTTTCTAATGTAGGAATGGTGAGTAGGTAATTATTGTAGAGAGATACCACCTCCACTCAATTATTAATTCATGAGTCTATTTGTCTTCATCCCTTCAATTATGAGATAGAAATCTATCCATACTAGAGAGCAAGAGAAATCTCTAGAAACTAATTTTTTTTTCTTGGGTAGTGGAATACCTTTAATTTAGTTTTAAATGTAGACAACTAATGTTCATAGATTTCAAAAATCATTTGTAAATTATGCCAGTTGGGCAAGCTATATCAGATACCATGGACAAGTAAATCCAAGTGGTACATTAACAGAGGGTTATCAGAACAAAAAAATGTTTTTATAGATAGGTTATGAGAAACATTCAGTCTATCATTACAGTTTAGTCAGAATCTGTTTAAAATAATTATCAAAGTACTTCCATTTACATCCATTTTTTGAGAAATAGACATTTTTTGTGGATGTATTAAGCTTAGATATTTGGGCAGGGTTTTTGTCAAGGTCTCAATTATGAGGTTTTTATGTAAATTATTACAATATTTCTATATATGCAAAGGAATATTAGTACACGATGTAATTGGCCCTGAATTCTCAAATATGAAAGGATTTCTATCAGCAATAGTGAATCCATTCATGTTGTTCACAACAATTTTTCTAGACCATATCCTTTTGTCTTGGATGAACATAAAGTGGTTGATAAAGAGGACGATGTATACCATTTCATAAGCTATTTACTAGTTAATGGCTCTCTATATGAGTTAGATGGGTTGAAAGGAAGGCCCATTAGTCTTGGACAATAAAAAATGAGTCCTACGCACATTCCTTAATGACCTTGACATATGTTGATCCTCCTAACAACCTAATTAATTGATCTGCGACATTTCTATTCAGTTCTAGTATTTGTTAGCCTCAAACAACAATAGAAAAAATATGTCACAACCTTAAAAAAACCATAAATAAACCAAATCCAAGTTTTAGTGTGTTATGGGTACAATTTTGACAAGATGGTAAAGTGGATAATACTCAAACCCGGGCACTTATGAGAATGAGTATCAGTAGTAAACAATCGATATTTGAGAAATAAATCCATGTTGTTGGGCACATACTAGGCCCTAAAAGTAATTCTCAGCCCTATTTGACCCCCTAATCAACAATGATCTAATTTTGGGCTAAATTTGAGGACAAACCTATGCATCAAAAGGAAATTTTAGGAAATCTAAGTTCTTCTATGGACTATATCAGTAGCAAGAACCATTTCTTCTTGTATTTGGAAAACCCGTCAACCTCAAATCAAGCATATTCATTTCACCATGCCCTTGATGCATTGTCTTGTGTGTGATGGGCTATGAGATTCTTCCATCTACAGTTGTAGTATCTAACCTATTTTATATTTTCCATTGGTATTGCCACCTATAATACCCGTAAATCATTATCAGTAATATATTTCAATTTTGATGACATCAAATGACTCGGAGAAAATTGAAGTTTATGGTTCTAACTTATAAACTTATATTTTTTGTATTGAATATTTTAATTTTTTGTGTTTGATCATCAGTGTTTACAGTTGTACAGTGTTTACAATCGTCAATTTTTCTCATTGAACTTTCCTTTTTGTGTGATTGTTCTCATTGTTGCTCACTTGTACACATGTCATGTTTGAAGAAGGATTTGTGTTCTACATTAATTTTCTATTAACATTTACCTTAGTAATTAACATACATGTTGCTAATTAGTAATTACCTTACCAGTTTTCCCTAAATAAAGTACAACCACCCTGTATATGCGAGCTGCAACTACAAAATAAACCAAGAACTCTATAATTCCTTCTTTACATAAGCGATAAAATATCTAAGTGTCCATATAGCATGTGTAATCAGGTTTGTCTGTATCCTTTTCTTGTAAAATGGAAGTGTTATAGGTCATCAAGTTGTAAATTAATATTATATATTTTTCCTTGGTTTGTGCCATAATTTTATTTTCTCTTTGTTTCTTACACCATTTCGTTATATGATCTCTAGTACAAGAAGCACTAAAGAATGACCACATTCTGACACCTGTAGAAGGAAGTGAAAATGTACTTATCATTAATCTATGTTAACATAATCTATTTGCAATATGCAAAAGGTAAAGTAGACTCTAGAGACTTCAATTACTTTTAATTGTCTACAATATAATTTCTATGGAGTAATTTACATAAGAGAAAACCATTCAGTCTTTTTCTCAAATTTTGCAGCTGTACCACAATAATATATGCTTTCCTTCAACTCCTGAAGGTACCAAACAATCACAGTCAATGTCTTTGATTCCTATTGATGGTCAAGTTTTCATGGTACATGAAGACCCTTCCTTGGGACTCAGTCAGAGGCGATTTTGCTTATTTCATATTGTTTTACATGTCCTTTAATTTGGTTATTTAAGACAATTTGGTATTTTTCGCAATTTCTAAATATACATTTCCAGATTGGAGTGCAAATTAACGATACATGTGAAATATTTTGTTTTTTAGAGATGCCATTTGTGCTGCAGATGCATCTCTTCCTGTTCCTTCAGGATTCATGTACAATTGTAAACAGGACAATATGGAGGACATGTTCAATCAGTTATCACTTTTTCAAACCCATTAAATAGATGTGGGATGAAGTTGCACTTAGAGTATCAGGGTTCCTCATACCATCCTAATTGCCAATCCACTCATTTTGATGTAACTGTAGAAAAGGAATCCAAGCCAAAATTGAGTCTGCAAGGAACAATCATGGATTATGGCATCCAGCTGGTTGGCTTGGGGTTTGATGGTCTACCTCAATAGTGGCCTTCAAGTTATAATAACGTAGTAGGGTCACTTTTTGACAAGAACTTATATTCATGGGTAAGAACCTTTTATTTTTCAAGTAGCCTATTCTGATAAAGCCACCTACAATTGAAAGGACGCTATATTTTTTGGTGCCATGTGTGCATCTCCCTGGTTTTGAAGATCACGCTTTGATCGCTTACGATATTTGGCTAGTTATGGTTCTATTTTTATAGCATAATAAGTTGAACGACGGTTATAAATTCAATTATAAAGCAACTATAATTGATGCTTCTTCAACAGTCCTACCCTTAATTCTTAATATTGTAATTTGTTATAAAAAATACTCAGAAAGGAATAGTTCATGACAGACAACCTTCTCTTTGGTAAATGCAAAAGAAACAGGATGATGGCCTCTTTTAACATTATGTAGAAATCATAGAAGTTGTAAATAGTGGCTAATGACCATTGTAAATATGTTCACATACTTGTGGTCGATTTCACAATTAGTTATTTTAAATTGAGATGTAAACATAAAATAATTTATTGTCCATACTAGATTATTGGATTCTAATTATGTTCCTGAATGTTTGTTTTTATTGCAGCAATAGTCTATGCTGATGCTTGGATTGGCTTCAGCTTTAACTAGTCATCAAATCAGCTCTTTTGAATAAATGGAGCAACCACTAGGCACACAAATGCATGCAGCATATGAATACCATGCACGAGCTTCATGCATAGCTTCTTTAATGTGACAAAAGAACATTGGAAAATACATAAGTACAATATTATCCTATTTTGTACAATTTGTGTACAGTGGCACTACATTCATTATTTTTCTATCGATATGTACACTTAATAACTCTTTATAAATATTTTCATTCAACATGATTCTAAGTGTTTAACATGATTTCTCTGAAGCCCTTAACCAATATAGAGCCTACCATATGTCCCTCTCAGCCCCCTTAAACAAGGTGACCGGACCACTCATAGCTTACCATTGATTGGAATTTCATAGATACACAGTCAATAAAACACGAACTAGGGAAACATGCAAACACTATTCAGGGGGGGCCAACATCTTTGACCTAGGGGAAACCCAAGAAGGAACGCATTATCTTGGTGAATCCACTATGTGAAGTGAGTGGTGAATGAATTTATGTCCTCTTTAAATCCAACTGCATGATGGAGCTTCATTTCTCATGTTGCAATCCAATCTCTTATCTTGCCATTAAACTGCCATTGTCTTGTGGAGCCAGGTCAAAGCCAATTCAACTACATCTCTCATCTTGTCATCGAACTTCCCTTTTCCTGTAGAACCCAGAAGGGAAATTTGCCTCGCATTAAAAGATTCTTATATAGTGATTGCATATCTTATTTTATATAATCAGGAAGAGGAAATTCTTTATAAAGCCGAAGTTGGTTGTCTTAATTCAATTCATTGCTAGTTAGAAGTACTGAGCCCAAGACTTTAGATTGGTGAAACCTGCAGAAATATGCCTCAAAACAGTTCATGAGGCAATCCTCCAATTGTCAATCTTGAGCCAAATAACTCAGATAAAGTAGATAGTGAAGCTCTTAATCCAAGAGATGCAAATGCAGAGAAGGAGAGAATTCTCAAAAGCTAGAATAATAAGTGGAAGATGTGGTAACACTAGGATTTGGAATAAGAAGTTAAATGGCAATTTGATAAAAGCTAGTTGTTTTGTTTTGGTTGGATAGCTTGTTGATGAACCATAAATGTAATGGCTGGTTGGGGGAAGTCTTCCTAACCTATGCACGTGAGAATGATGTGATCATCCTTTTCTC
Organism: Pseudotsuga menziesii; assembly: GCA_001517045.1. Classification (NCBI taxonomy): domain Eukaryota; kingdom Viridiplantae; phylum Streptophyta; class Pinopsida; order Pinales; family Pinaceae; genus Pseudotsuga; species Pseudotsuga menziesii. The sequence goes on from LPNX010245824.1 coordinate 220,040, forward strand.
TTATTTAATACATGTGTATACATGGTTTCTTAATTATTTTTTTTCACTGTCATTTTTAAACTCCTTACTTTAGGCAGACAAGCAAACATTGCTTAATCTCTCACATCTATAAGCTCTAGAATCTTGATACATTGAGCACTAATTAGTACAAATCCCAATATAAAAACCTTAATGATTAACCATTAATAAAAGCTATACAGGCTACAACCTACAAACCTCCAAATTAGATGAATTATATAACAAAAATATAAAAAGGCATGCATGGTATATCTTTTCAAGCCATTACAGTGAAAAAAAACATTAGGAGGATTTGGGTTTGTTGGCCCCTTTAGAATTTGCATCCATGTTTACAACAAATGCTATATTTAACATGAATAGAGCCTAACCGTCCATAACTTCTTCTAGTTGGGCTAGCTCCAGCAGAACAAAATAACACCCAACCACTAAGTTTCGACTTTCAACAACTTAGTGCTATAAGGATACTACTTTTCTTATCCTCAGTGTCTTAAGAGAAGATGAGATTAGTGTATTTTTAAGCAATAACTACATAATTCACAACAATCCTAGTTTTTGTAGACAATATCACAAATGGAAATCCAAAAAACCTTGTAGGTTTAGGTAGACCTTACAATAAATGGTGTTCAATAAATGATGCAGCTACCTGGATATGAACCGTTGAATTTGATCCAATGATCAATCAATGGTTTATATCTCTGTAGAAATAACATTAAATTCCATAATAAATACACTGGGTCAAAAAAATGCAGTACGCATTCAATCGAAATTGAAATTGCAGTAATTAATAAAACTAGATTTTTGCAGAAGAAAATATTCTAACTCTCCCATCATCCACCGCAAAACCGTGTTAAAAAAGCATTTAACTGTCAAATACATCATCATTATCAAAAAGCGTTTAACTATCAAATACATCATCAGCGTCATCAGGAAGAGTCTATGCATCAGTTGCAGCCAATTCTGCTTCAATAACCAGGAGAGATATGCAAATCATTTTTTATAAAGGGAAAATATTCTTATTCAAATTCACATGAAATCTACAGAAGATTCATAAAAAATAATTATAAACTGCTGCAATGACCTTAAGCAAATGAAGCAGAATGTTTCCGATACAGGGGTTTTCAACAATCATAATATTCAACATGAAAGAAAACTCAAAATAGTAACTTAGGAGGTAAAGCACTTACTGGTGTTGGGTGGCCATAATAATTTGAACCTTTGGTGGAGCGAGAGAAGATGAATCGACGAAATGAAGGTTAGGACCCCTGTGGAGTTAGATATATGTAATACCAGTGATGAATACATTGCAATTCACATACTTCAAACCCAATATAACATCTCTAGTGTATAAGTATATCAATAAGCACTTACCCAGAAAGCTTCCTAGCAAGATAGAGAAAAGGTTTCTCAAAATTGTAGTTACTCTGGGTAGATATTTCATAATAATGAAGATTCTTCTTCCTATGAAAAGTAACTTGCTTGGATTTCACTTGTTGGTTCTTGACATCAGCCTTGTTACCACAAAGAACAATGGAAATATTTTCATAGACCCTGGCAAAGGAAAATTGAAAAAATGCAAATCTAAAAATTAGATCATGTTGGAGAATAAAACAAATCAATTAATGTGATCATAAATGCTAAGGACTGAAAGCAATGCATTGTGAAAGAGGTCATCATACTCATGATGTTTGGTGGTGGAAGTGGTTTGAGTGAAAATGATCCAAGTCCAAGGACCTTCCTCATGTATAAGGCCCAACATCATTATTCTAAATATCTAAATAAAAAGAGAGAAAAAGGACACCACAATGCTAATTATAGTCGATGATGATGAAAAGGAAGAGAACATGCACAAGATCATGTTGAATAAGGATTAACAAGGGCAAGACAATGAGAATGAAATTATTGGTGAAAACACACTCTCAAGAAAGGAAGACCAAGTTGAGGAAACCAAAGAAGAGGTTGGTAAAAAACCGAAAGCAATAATAATAGGGACCCGTTCATATGCAAAGGTATTGTGAAGGAAATCCTTCAAGTTCCCTCATTCATAAGAGATAGAAAGTAAAAAAAGAGCTCCAAGAAAGAGATGTCAATATGAAAAAAATCAATGGGATCCCAACCCTTGCTTGCCAAATATGGCTATACTGTGGAAATCTAAGATGAAATTTAGGTAGACAATTGTACACCAATTTAGAAGCATTCAAATGATCAGACACGAGAGGTGGAAGAAGGAAAATACTTTCAACCTAGCTAGATCTATCATGATGGTGGAAGGAAGAGTGTTGTGGGTAAGCAGCTAAAGCCAATGGGATAATTAGGATTGATTAATGTTAAAGTTGTTTTCTTATTTGATTCATTCTTATTTATTTCCAAAGTTTTGAGAAACGGTATGCTTTCTTGAGTGTAGGTTCCCATATTCATTAAGGGGAATTCTTTGGATTTTGTGCATCAGATGAAGCTATAAGATAACTTATTATTGGATTTATGCATTCATGCAAGTCTTGGACATAGAAAGTGGCTATTTCAGATCATACGTTAATATGTTTGAAATTCGAGAAGAGTTCACAGTGATTAATTATCCCTTTAAATACTGTAAAGTGTGGTCAGAGTAAGCTGAGTTTTCTTCTTTTGTACATTTGGAATTGAACTAGTTCTCGATGCATATCTTGCCTCCTTTTATGTGCTCGCTAAAGGGTTTGGTCTCTTCTTGGAACAATAAAAAGAATCAACAAAAGTAGAAGGAACTATTGCAGATTGAAGACCATATTAAAGAACTTTATACTCATTTTGCGACTAGTTTTGTTTTTTACTAATCAAAACTCTTAGAGGCAGAATCTCCAGGAGGAATGTTGGAAAAGTTATTTCCTTTTTATTTAAGAGTGGTTTGTGTTTATTAGTCTATTTTCATGTTAATTCTTGTTATCTTTGTCTGTGCATCCTTTCTTGTTGAATATGTACTATGCCCATGTCTCTGTATGATTAATTAGCAGCTCATTTGTTTGAACAAACTTGATGGAAATAACTAACCCTGGATTTCTGTTTTTTTTAATAGAATATTGGATTGTTCTATCCTCCTAGATGTTGTTAAATTGTTTCATAAGTCATGCTCATCAACAATATAGGGGACAAATTCATAAGTTGAAAGATTCATTGTTGTATTGGTGGTATTGGATGACCTGTGATTCAATTCTTTTCTTACTTATGCAATATCTTTAAATATTGGGTACTTCTAAAATGATAAGAAAAGTTGCGTGAGTTCTTCTCTTGTCTGTGTATTACTTCTTCTTGAAGATCTGTTTTGTAATTTTTCTAGTCACATGTTACTTTATATCTATGTTTATGGTTCAATATTAATGTGTTCTCTCTTTGAACCCCATTAATGAGGACAATTTTCACCAATTTTTGGTTTCTTTTTACAACTTCTTTTCTCTGTAACCTTTACTTGCTCAGGGTTGCATGTGCTTATTTATTTTGCAAGAATTTGAAATCTAATAGGAAATTTGTGTGATGGTATGAGCTCTTCATTTCATCCCTATTACAAGGTGTTTTTTCTATTTTCTTCTTCTTGCTAATTCTAGTTAGCACCGTATATTTGAATTTCATTCTTTACTTTATTCCAATTATTTTACATTTTGATGTATAACTCTTTTCTAGTATGATTTTTTTGACAATTAATAAAATTCTCATTTTTAACATTTTGATGCATAACTATTTTCTACTATGATTTTTTTTGACAATAAGTTCTCTCAATATTGTGTGTGATGCAAATCTTTTATCATTTGCTTCTTTATCAGAGCTTGTGCATGCTTCGATGTAGAAGTTTCCCTTTTGGATGTCTGGGACGTAGTGTTTTTTTTTTCATTTGGTTTTTCGTCACCTCATAACTTTAATTCATGAATGCAGCCCCTATTTTCTTGTGCCTCCTTGGATGTTTGTGATGCGAATATTTTATCATTCTGGTATTGATTGAGCTTGTATCTTCTAAGATGTAGAAGTTTATCGTTCTGTTTTTTCTTCTAGTTTTAAGTTGTTAGTTTTAAGTAGTTAGATGTTTTCTATGTTCTTTTTTCTTTTTATGTCAATGTCCACTACTCGTGATCAATGTGGTATGTTTAAACAATGATAATGAAATTTGTTTTACTAATTTTTTGGTTTCTTTTTATAAATTATTAATCTTAATAACCTTTAATTTTCGGAATGCATATGATCATATATATATATATATATATATATATATATATATATATATATATAATTAAATGCTTGCTCATCAATAATAAATCAAGACTAATGAAGACTTGTCTTTCAATTCCAAGGTTGGTCAAGTTTAGTTGGATGGAGACAGTTCTAGTACAATCATTAGAATTCAAAGATCTTTTGAGGTCTTATCACTATAATATAAGGCCAAGGGGTTCTCTTACTTAATGTATGAAGGAAATATACTAGTCTGTAACCGAAGTAGGTGCAATCTATCTTTTATCATCAAAGGATGTTCCATTCAAATCTCAGAAAAATTGTCTCCCCTTTAAGTAGGTTCCCCTTATGGAAATATGTTTATAATTAAAGTTCAAGAAACATAAACCAAGTTGATAAAAGAGACAAATTCAAGAAGGAAGGACTTGGGATTCTAACATACCTCGAGGACCATGTATAGTAGGATATCCTTGCATGGATTTTCTAGAGATTGGATAATCTGCAACAAATTTACAACAAAACTTTAGAACTTATTTTTTTCCAGTATTGTCCCTAATATCCTACTAGCTGGTGTAGTAAATGAGAAATGTGTGGCCACTGTTTGATGTAGGCATCTCAAGACCATAATGATTTTAGGAGAGTATAAACGGTTTATGGTGTTAAATAATTTGTAGGTCCCTAGTAGACATCTCCCCATGGATATAGACGAATATTAATATATGCTTTATAACTTGCATGAATAATAAAAATAAGTGCTTACGGTCATTGAATCCATATGTGGAAAATTTGGGTGATTGTGTTTCCAAACCTTCGCTAAATTGGTTGTTTGACATATTCCAGATATCCTTATGAGGGTCAATATTAACACCACACATCATCTGGGGGAAGGAAAATGGTAAGTTTATGTGAATAATAGATCCCCAGATCTAGCACCATGCATAGCTCCAACCTTCTACTTCATATATTCACACTCCTTATGATGAGCATGTGACTGTACCATCACAAAATAAATATTCAATTTTCTCTCCATGAATTTGTAAATCTCAGCAATATTTTGATTTTGAATACATGGTTGTTTTTAGGATGGGTATGAGCTCAAAACCCTTGAACTCTTATATATGAACCAGGCCTAGATGATGTGGAATAAGATGTGATCAAGACGAGATCATTTATGTCAAGGATAGAAACATGATTAAGTGGTTATTGTTTCTATTTATATTTCTATTTTTCCCAGTATTAAATAAGGTGAATCCTGAGGACATAAAAGAAACCATCCGAGTAATAAATAAACAAGTGAAAAACATGGCAAACAAACTAGATTGTAGTAGGCAAGGCACATAAGAATATAATATGGGATATGATATTGTGGAAGACACTAAGAAGACTAAGCAAATGTTTATTTGTTCGAATTATGTAATGTTACTTAGCAAAGAAAGAAACTATTGGAAGCATTTGAACCACAACCAAGCAGTACTGTGGATGCCATTGAATCATATACCGAGATAAATGAAGCAAGTATTGGTCATAAATCAAAATTCCAGACTCTGCCTTTCCTGTTGACTTTTGAAAATTTCAATCACAATGTACATTATTGTTTGGTGGATTCTAGAGCTTCGTCTAATGTTATGCCACTATCCATTTGCAAGGAAATTATTGGAAAAATGATACCATCCCCTTCACAACTTATTGAAATAGATGGGTTTGTTGTTAAGGTTATACGAGAATTGAAAGATGTGCTTATTAGATTGTCTATAGATCCAAGGATGTGCCAATTCATAGATATCATGGTGGTGGATATACCTAAAGCTTATGGTTTGATATTGAGCAAGGAATGGTCTATGAAACTTAATGGTTATTTTGCAACTGATTGGTCTCATTTATGGATTCCTTACCAGAACAATCAAAATCAAATTAAGATACTAAGAGAACCCCATATGAAACAAAATGTAACTCAGTTGGAGGAGAAGAATGAACCAGTCAATTTCTCATCTTTGGTTTTGCGAAATTATTTTTTAGAACCTGAACTAGATAATTATCAAGCATAAGAAGTAAATCATGAATAAGACACACAGTCTAATCTCCTTCGATTCTCACGGGATGATGAAGTTGATTGTAACATCGTAAACTAGTTACTAATGTAGGAGATACTACTAACCAAGTATATTTAGAGGATAAATTTTGGATTTTGTACTTTGATGGTTCCAAAACATAAGAGGGATCGGAAGTCGGTTGTGTTTTTATTGATCCTGAAAGAAATAAACATTTTCTCTCTTATAGGATAGAGCTTGAATGTACAAATAACACTGTTTAATATGATGCTCTAGTCCAAGGCTTGAAAAGAGCCATTGAGTTAAATGTAAAAAATTTGAAAGTTTTTGGTGATTCAAAAATAGTTGTAAGACAAATAAGAAATGTTGTTCATTGTTTATCTCCACGTCTTAAAGGATACCAATCTGAGGTATGGAATTTGATAATGATCTTAAATGCTTTTAATATAAATGCAATCCCTAGATTACAAAATGTTGTAGTTGATTTATTAGCTACTTCTGCTTCTAGATTAGTGCCAACCAATAATAACTGTTCTATTGAATTAATGTTCAGGCCATCAGTACCTGACAACATTACAAATATGAGAGTTTTGGATGATGACGAACATATTATTAACTTTCTAATGAATGGATAACTTTTCAATGAATCTATAATTGATGCAGAAGAACATCATTCAAATTTACAGAACGGGGATATAATCAAAGGAAATTCCATGCCTAAAGGAGTGAGACCCCTTGAAGAAATGTTTGATTCACAAAGTAAATTCAGGAAACTAGCTAATGTTAATACAAAAAACTCATCGATGCAATATGAGTTGGTGAATTTAGGAACAGAAGATGAGACCAAGTATGTCAATTTGGGAAAATGTTACTCACCTGGAGAAATATGCAAGTTCATCAAATTGTTTCAACATTACAAATATATCTTTGCATGGACATATGAATATTTGAAGAATTGTGACACACGTATCATCTGGCATGTGATTTATATGAAAAGAGCCATAAATACCTTTAAGAAACAACTTGGAAAAATGCACCCTAAGCTAGAGACATTGATCCAAAATGAAGTAAAGAAGCTACTAGACGCTAAGATTATCTTCAAGGTTCGACACTATGAATGGGTCACAAATCTAGTTCCGGTAAGGAATAAATTAGGAGAAATAAGAATGTGTGTTGATTTATGGAATTTGAATAAAGCATCAGATACATAAAACTATCTGGTTCCTCCAATGGAACAAATTTCATAGATGGTATTAGGCTTGAAATTGTTCTCCTTTCCATATGGATTTTCTGGTTATAACCAAGTGACGTTAGTGGTCGAGCAAGATCGGTTGAAAACTACATTTCATACAAAGTGGGGAACATTTGCATATAGAAGAATGCCTTTTGGAATAATCCGATGCCGAAACCACATTCCAGAGGGACCATGGATATTGCATTCCTAGGATTAGTCGGCCATTGCATGGTCATATATTTAGACGATGTAACAGTTTTCTCCATGAAACGAGAAGACCATGTTTTCCACTTAAAACAGATTTTTGGCCATTGAAGAAATATGGTATATCTCGGAACCCAAAGAAGAGTATTCTTGTTGTTCTTGAAGGAACAATTTTGGGTCACATCATCTCAAAAAAGGGAAACTCGATATATGCAGAGATATTTGAGGCTATAACTCATATTTCATGCCCCATAATAAAAAGGATATGCAATCATTTATGGGCACAATTAAGTTTGTTCAAAGGTTTGTACCTGATTTTGCGCAAATTGTGAAACCTTTGCAGCAAATGGTAAAGCAAAGTGTACAGTTCAAGTGGACCGACATTGAGAAGGTTTCATGTAAAGACATAAAGACATCAATAGCTCATGCACCTTCTTTGAGAAGTCCAAATTTTGAGAAGGACATTATCGTGTACACCTTTTCTTCAGATAACTCTCTTGCAGCAGTGCTTACTCAGAAAGGAGAGTTAGGAGACAAATATCTGATATCTTTCATGAGCACTGGGTTACACGGGGCCGAATTGAATTAACCAACCATATATAAATAAGCATATGCAATGTTCAATGAGGTAAAACAATTCAAGCCCTATATCTTGAAGAATAGAACAAAAGTCATCATTCCTCATCTGGTTTTCAGGTCTCTATTTGTGCAGAAGGAATTGGTTGAGAATGGAGGAAATTGGGTGACTGCACTACAGGAATATGACATAGAATTCAAGCCAACAACCATTATCAAAGGTTAAGGGTTGTGCAAGTTTCTCACAGAGAATCGCACCAATAAAGACCATGATTGGGAAAATGAAGCTAAATTGAACCCAATTGAAGTATGTCCAATTTTCACTACTCTCAAATATTGGTACATGGATTTGGTGCATTATCTCTAGCAGGGATATCTACCAGAACATTGGAACTCGAAGCAGAGAAGGGACATCGATTGAATTCATCTTCTTATCAAATAATTGATGGAGTACTTTTCATAAAAAACTATGATGGAGTTTTTCTCAAATGCCTGGATAAAGAAGATGCATATAAGGTGATCAAAGAGTTGCATGATGGTCCTACAGGAGGACATTTTTCTGGGGACACCACAGCTCATAAGATACTTAGAGCTGGGTATTACTAGACAACTCTATTTAAGGATTTCCATGCATACGCAAGAAAGTGTGATGTATGCTAAAGAAATGGTGGCAGATTGTATAAAGCAGCAGGACCATTACAACCCGTCATTATCTTAGAACCATTTGAACAATGGAAAATATACATTATTGGAGAGATTAACCCAAACTCTTCACTGCAACATTGGTACATCCTTACAACTATGGACTATTTCACGTAATGGGTGGAAGTAGTTCCTTTGCGCAAAGTGAATGAGGATGCAGTCATAAATTTCCTACAAGAGAAAGTCATAACCATGCTTGGGGTTCCAATTTCTCTTGTTTTTGACAATGCATCTTATTTCTCGTCTATCAGGTTAACTGAATTTTATTGTGAAAAAGAAATCAAATTGCATTATTCAACAAATTATTATCCAAAGGGAAATGGATTAGAAGAGTCAACAAATAAAAATATCATTCGAATTTTAAAGAAAATTGTTATTAAAAGTCAAAGGAATTGGCACATAGATCTCCCTAATGCATTATGGGCAAACAAGGTTACCCCGAAGAATTCCTTAAGAGTTTCTACTTATACTCTACTCTATGGAAAGGAAGCCACATTACCCCCAAACATTCTTCTCCCATCCTTGCAGCTATCCCAAGCCTCAAGAGGATCCGGTAGTGAAATTTTACAATCACGAATTAATACTCTTTTGAAGCTTGAAGAATCAAGACAAAAGGCTAGAAATAGGTTCAATCAACATCAACATATTGTCAAGAGATGGTTCGACAAGCGAAATTCCGGTAAAAGGAAATTTGATGTAGGAGACTTAGTTCCAAAATGGGATCACCCGCATTATGAAAAATGAAAACACACGAAATTCCAACATTTATTGATTGGCCCCTATATGATTGCTAAGAAGATTATCCCTTCAACTTACAAACTATAAGATTTACAAGGACAAGAAGATATTATTTATGTAAATAGCCTCGTTCTCAAACAATATTTCTCTTAGGTTCTAGGAGAACTATGTACATAAATAAAACCTTTCTTTTCTTGATATTTTCTAGTTTTGTTTCTTTTTCGGTTTGCCTAGGTTTAGAGTTTTTGTTTGCTTATAATAAACCATCTCAATATTTGACGCTTGGAAGTATAGGAATCTGAATAATCTCAAAGATCTTTGAAAGTAAGGAGCTGCTAATGGGAAGGCATGCATGGTAAAATTTTATTAGTATGAGACTCTTTAATTGTTTCCTAATTATAGAAAGGGAAACTAAATTTGAGTCCACATTTTAGTCATTTTAAACCTTGTAAAATAACTAAGACTGTAAAATAACTAAGACTCATGAGGCCCGATTACTATCTTGGGGCTCCATCCACTCTCACATTAATATCTATATGAGGAAGCTTACCATGATAGACCCATGGAAAGGAAGCAGATCTGATAGATGTATGGAATTCAAAATGATCCCATGTTATAAATCAAAAAGTCGAAGAGATTATATTGAAGAGTCAAAATTCCAAGATATTTAGTCTCCATCAAAGAAATGATGTTGAGAGAATAAGCCATCAGATCAAAAGGGTTTCCTAAATAGCTAATATCAAAAAGGTTCTTCTTCGTCCATGAGCACAACGAGACAACAAATATTATCACTCACACAAAAGCACATTATGGATGGAAAAACCCATACTAGGCTCTAAAAATGAAGAAGGCACTCAAAGAAGACTCATAAGACTAATTTTGTCCATAAAAGAAGCATCAAAAGAGTGCTTATAGCATGGGAATGAGGAACAAATGAATACATATGTCTAATTTTTTCACGATCCTGTGGAGTCATATCTAGTGGCAACTGAAAGATGGAATTAAAATGAATATCATATTTCGGCCCTAGGAGAGTTACCTAGACCTCTAGTTTTTGTTACCTTACTCCGGAAAAGTGATGACTAATGTGATGCATGAAAGTTATATCCCTTGATAAGTCTGGCATTTTAATGAGTCTTGAGGAATAGATTGAAAAGTTTGATGCATACTCAGAATCTAGTACCATGTAGCATTCTTGATTTTCAAAGATGAATTTTCCATAGATCTATGTTCACCAGCTAGTAGCCAATTGTTGCTGCTGCAAATGCTTCCCCAATTTGTTTTAATATTTCAGGGCCTCTCCTCCTACTTTTTTTAAAAGCATACTTATATTTGTTTTATTACTCAAATAAGTTCACCCCTAGACACTTAGTCTCTTACCAAAATATTTTTTTTTGGAAAAGTTAAAGTTAGAGCTTTGCTACGATATATCAGAGGAACTTGTCTAGTTGAGTCGATGTATCAGTGGAACTTGACCAATTATTCCGACATGGTCGGTAGGATCAAATTTACTTTTATTCTTGCGTTGTTTCGGGGGAACTCGGAAAGTGATGTCGACACGGTCAGAAGAAATCGATGAGTGATGTCCATTGAATGACACACAACGAACTTTCGGAACATCTGGGTGAATTTCGTCGAAACGGTCAGCGTTAAAAGTTTAGCTTGCCAATAAGTAGGGAATTGACACAATTAATCAGGTGATGGAAACATATTTCAGAGCAACTCAATGAGTTAGCCCAAAACAATTGCATGATGAAACAAAGAGAGCGACTCAGTAAGTTTGGCCGACATGGTCACGTAACAAAACAAAGGGAAACTCAATAGGGAGGTCGAAAAAATGTCAGAATAACTTGAAAAATACCACTGAAATGGTCAGTGTCATTGTCTTATTGAAAGTGGCTGTGAGATAAGGCTTTCGGGCCAAAACGATGTTATGATTCCAACCACCACATTAATTACTACACCTACCACTTGTATGACTGGGTTTTTCCATTTTCTATAAATACGACCGAGGTTTCTTAAGTTTCATTGCCGCAAAATCATTTTTCCATGTTTTCTAATCATTGAAGGATGAGTTTGCAGCCCCATGTGCTCATTTACAATCTGTGTCCTCTAAACAATCGACAGGTAGGCTCCCCATACTTCATGGACTCATGTTGGTTTAAAGTTGAAGCTTTTTAAGTCGTATTGCCTCAATACTGGAATTTTTTCTTGTAGCCATGCTTCATTCCTTAGATTTTAAAAACCCTTTGGTTCAACCAAACTCACCAAAAGTTATTTATTCATTTATGTTTCAAGGCGGTGGCACCACATTTTTCCTTTTCACTATAGGCAGTGGCATTGCTCTTTAAATGTGGGAGAGAAGAGGTGGCCTATATAGGTAACGCTCTTCCCGATAAAAAAATTAATGCAATGGAAAAAAAAAATCTTCCTCTTCCGAGAGAAAAAAAATCGATGGATTTTACCCAATGATTGACAAGTAACCAGGATAATCGATGCCTTCTGAACCATGCGCTTCCTGCTGAACTGTGAGATGGTTCAATCAGTCTCCACGTTTTTTATTTTTGATCTTTCTTGTTGTAGATCGCAAATGGTTTGAGAGATATGATTTGGCATGTGTTCAAAACCGTTGCCACCAAGAAGATGCAATACAAAAAAAGGATCTGTAGTGTGGTCCAATACTCCCAATTAGATCAGGTTCACCAAGTTACGGCAAAGACAACCCAGTCCTCCACAGTGAGTGCCACGATCAAGTGTTGGTTTTTCTCTCTTGACCCATCAAGAAAGAAAATAACATATAGTGTAGGGACCTTGCTCTAGATCTTCACCTTCTTTTTAATCAATACAAAAATGAAAATCATGGCAGATAGGGTTAGGGAAAAATAAACTCTAAGATCCGATCTGAAATAAAATAAAATAAAATAAACCAATGTTCCCTAGCTCCGTAGGCAAGCTGCTTCCAAATGGATTCTGAGTGAGAGTGCTTTCCACTCTGTGAAAAGGCTTACCCTAACAAAAGATGGATCAAGCCGTAAGCTCTGATACCATGTAAAAGAAAAATAATGGAGCAACAGAAGCACTATGGGTAGATTGATTTCCTTCTCATTATTAAGAATAGATTAAATAAGAAATACAAAACAACAATACTAAGGGTGAATACCATAGATGAGTAAATACCATGGGTGACCTAACTCACTAACTAACTACGGGTGAGATTACACTCTTAAACAAGTTGAAGGTCTTGATATTTGGACTTATGGAAGATGGCGGATTACAGGTGAAAATAAATGGTTGGATTATTTGTAGTACCTGTACTAATTTTTAGTGTCCAAGTTAGTCCTTTATAATTTGCATCTTGTTGATATTGTTGCCTGGAACACCTAGTTTGATCCAAAGAGTTCATTCCTTTTCTACAAAGAATATGTCACTACATTTTGAATGAACTTGAATAGGTAATGCCATTCCTTTTGTGCATTACAAGCCAAGGTAATGCCATGTTTTACTTTACAATAACTCCGCAGTAGCCTCCTGATTCATATTCCACAAGTAAATTATCGTCAAGAAGAAAATCCCATGGCCATAATTAAAAATAAAATGCCTTGGACATAAAAATGAGCAATAGTTATCTTCTCTAATGCCATTAGTGTAGATATTAGCTTCAACTTTCCATCTTTTTCCACAATTCATAACTCCATTATGAAATTTGAGAAGAAAACATGTTGCAACTAGTAAAAAGTAAAATGCACATCTAGATTATGTCACTTGAGAGTCGAGACATAGTTTGCAAAATTCATAATGATTTCCTTCTAAGTGCCAGTACATTTTGAATGTGTTGCATTGAACGTTATGATTTTCCTACTAATAGGTTTATTACAAGAATGTAAGAATTCTTTATATAGATATATATATTATTAATACTAACATTGATTTCCCATTCATTGTATACCTTTACTTTTCCATATTTGCCTCTCACGGGATGGTGTGCCTTCATAAGAGAGCCATTAATTAGGGGAGGTATTTATGGTTGTCAAATTAGGACGGGTGGTCAGACACTCTTATAAAGAGTATGGAATTTCCAACATCTTGATAGGTGGTGGTTAGTGCTTGGCACTTGGTTAGAGGAAGCCCATTCACATTTCCATTTGTATAATACTTGTTTTCTTGTCCTTCGAATGTACATGTATGAAATCAAATTAGCAATGGTAAGATTCATATTCAACATGTCTGAACTTAGAGTACCAGTGGTAAGCCTCATCTTCAAACCTTTTTCATTTGCCATTTTCTTACCTAGACAAATAATTTTATCTAAGAAAATCAAAAGATTGAATGCTAGTAGGTCCATGCAGTCAAAGAAAAAAGGGTTTGGATCCAACAGATGAAATCAAAACATGTTTCCACTCATATACATTAGTAATCTATTAGGGAGATTACAAATGAAAACTTCTATGTTTTCCCTTCCTCAACTTATTCCTTAAAGCTTACACCCAAAAAATTCTAGACTAGTATAAAATTATTGATAAATGTGATTCAAATTCAAGCATCTCTAGCAGCTTCTTGTTTTCCTCATAGAAACCTTCAAGAATATGATATGAAATATTAAATCCGTTATTAATATTTGAAACACAATATATCCATCATGCAATTATTCAGAAACAAGTGCTCAAAGAACGTAAATGTTTATCGAGATCTCGACAATGCTTATAGTTTGTCCTTAAACTGCAGATCCTTGCGACTTGACTTAGAGACACTGATGTCTGACCTGCTCTACCTTGGAAATCCACCTCCATACAAATGGAATCAACGTGTTTATATACATGACATGTTTCCTTCTTCATTCTGCATGCACCGGGGTTCTCTCTTCAAACATCAAGGCCTCGTTTTGTAGAATATACGTGCCTTGATATATACACGTGCCAGCCTATTAAAAAAAAATTAAGAAAACATTCTGATTTCTACTCCTTACTTGATCATAGTTGGGATGGTATGCAAAGTGAATTATCTGTTTAAATGTCCTCGGTCATTCCTTTAAGCTTTCTCTCTTTCTCTTTAAGATCTTCAATTGAATTTTGTAGTTCTGAATTGCAACAGAAATAAGTGCAAAGCTAAAAGTGACCATAAGTTTAAAATTTTGTCCAAGGACCAAACTAATAGACAATGGGATTGAGAAACTACAAGTTTTCACTAGAAACTCATTCAAAATAGTTGGCAATCATCCACAAAGCATAGTTAACAGGTAGAAAAGTTGGTCTAGATGATTTTACTAATGTTCAATGAATGGCCATAAAAGCGGGTCAATGAGACTAAAATAGTATGATCATTGTAATACAAAGTGGGAGTGCACAAGCAACACCTATATATACACTAACAACAATAGGAAAAGATCTATGATAGTAAGGACAAAGCTACATAAATATTAAAGACTAGTTCAAAGAAAGAAAGATGCAAAGACATGAAATGAGTATATAAGCAAGAGACATGTCAAGGACAAGTAATGTTGGAACTAGAAAGGAAATACTGAAAGAGATAAGAGAGAAGTTGTCTCCTCCTTTGTGTCCTCGATCACCATGGAGGGGCAAATGAACTATATAAATCATTCAATAGGATGTACAATGCACACTTTGTAAAGAGCAACTAAGGAGTACAAAGCTGATTACAATAGGATGCATTCTTCTCAGCATAAAACCATCAATGCATAATTTTCATTGTGTAACAAAACTCTGTGTAGGTCACTATACTAAATCAGTGATATCCTATGGAATTGTACATTAGGGTTTAAGAAGTTCCCAAAAAAAGAACATAAATTGAAAGTGTGTAAATTTCAGCACACTTGGAAGAAGTGCTTTAAAGTCGCCAATATAGAAATCAGAGTAAAAAAAGAAAAATTTATGGTGACAACTTATAGTTGACTGTTTGCTCATTTCAAAAACTATCAAAATAGTTATTTTATCAACTCAAAATTTTAATTTTATCATGTTCACCAATAGTGTACACTATTAGTTTACGTAAAAGCCTGTGTTTCTCTTTTTATGAACTTGATTTGCCATCCAAACACAATACATATATTTTATTGTTAACTATTTTATTGTTAGAGTTTCCAATGTTTTCCTTTCCAGAGGATTCAAGTTTATGAATATAGTAAGTTGTCTTAAGAAAACGAAGTGCACATGGAAGCTTATCATTATCTTAGTAATGCACTAAGTGTGTCCATAATATTGCATAAGGTGTGTTTAATATTCCAAAGCTTATCTTTTGCAATAAGAAAATGCTTAACGCATGTAATTCCTCTTGATGCACTTTGAAAACTGATTGAAAATGCTCACATGTCAAGCATTTAAACAACTTAACACAGTAAACGCAAACACACAATAAGAAGTTCCCAAAAAAGGAACATAAATTGAAAGTGTGTAAATTTCACCACACTTGGAAGAAGTGATTTAAAGTCACCAATATAGAAATACCAATAAAAAAACAAAGAAGATTTTATGGTGACAACTTCTCCAAATGGCTATAGTTAATTGTTTTCTCATTTCAAAAAATATCAAAATAGTTATTTTATCAACTCAAAATTTTGATTTTATCATGTTCACCAATAGTGTACAATGTTATTTTACCTAAAAAGTGTGTGTTTCTCTTTTTTATGAACTTAATATGCCATCCAAACACAATACATATATTTTATTGTTAACTATTTTATTATTAGAGTTTCCAAGGTTTTCCTTGCCAGAGGATTGAAGTTTATGACTACAGTAAGTTGTAATATTGCATAAGGCGTGTTTAATATTCCAAAGCTTCTCTTTTGCAATAGGAAAATGCTTAAAGCATGTACTTCTTCTCGATGCTCTTTGAAAACTGATTGAAAATGCTCACATGCCAAGCATTTAAACAACTTAACACAGTAAATGCAAACACGCAATAAACCACACTCTACAAATTGACAAAAAGAATCCATAGCATCGAAAGTCAAATAACATAAAGTTTATCTATGCATGCGCATATATGTGCTCAAATTGAGATAGGAGGAGTCGTATTTCCTTATTCCTTTTGTTTTTATGATGCAGTCATTTTCCAGCTAACCGGTGATAAGTCAGAACCCACACATTAGGGATAAGCAAGCCTCCTCATGCAGACCATTGCATCCATATGTAAAAGTGTTTGTAATATTTAAGTCACTAAAATGAACAATTTAAAAGTCAAAGAATTTGTTAATGTCATGTTACATTTGATGATATTTAGAATCAAGTGCATTTCTTACCAAATACTTTAATCCCAATACTTTCAAGGGATGATAAAAACTAAAAGGAACGTAGTTCACCATCCAAAAATGGGGATCATTTTAAAATAACTATTGGAATAGAGCTTAAAATTTAACCATATTTTAAGCCCATGTATTGGAATAGGGATTTAAATTTATATTTTGTGATGTTATTTTAACTCCAAAACAAAATAACTAGAGCATAAGATCTATGCAAAGCTTAGATGAAGTCACAACAGCAACATGTATCTTTCTAAATAGAAGTCAAACAATCTCATCTATCCTGCCCACAACAAAAACAAGCTTTCAATTTTCTTTTCTTAGTAAAACTCAAGCAAAGAAGTAGCACATGATAATTCATAATGGCAATGTTAATCCAGTGGTTAGAGAACCAAATCTAGATGAACTGACCATCAATAGTGTCAAATTAGGATAAAACCTGATGAAAGGAAAACCAACAACCACTAGATTAATCATGGTAGACTTCTTTATAGGATTATCAAACTTACAGATAGTTGTTTCACTCTTATATAGTTGTAGGAATATCACAATAATTAAATTTTAGTAGTAGAGGGGGTGTGACACTGACTATCAAATGGCCCTTAACCAGTTAACACTATTTGTCAAACTCTGTGTCCCATTATTTATTACCTTGTGAGTCTATGCAAGATAAGCTCCATCGATGTAAGAAAAACAGCCTAGACTATAAGTTGATATCCGTACATAATATTAATTGTAGTAAGAAATTGCAGAACTCAAAACAGCTAGGGTGTTGGCTTAGAAACAACCATCCAAGAGTGTGTTATTTTGAGTTTTAGTAGTATAAAGTTAGATCATAGGCAAAGCATAGATATTAAAGAGCAGATCACAAAGTATGCATTCATTTAATTTTAAAAACAAAATTGCAGTGAGTTTCAAGGATGCTGAGATGTAGCAAATTGATATTGCTGCACTAAATGATAAAACCTAATTATCATTAATGGTAATTTATTAGCAGTACCAAAAAATATAAAACCTATACAGTTTAAAAAAATGAGAAGCAAAACTCCATAATCATTATTTTACAACCAAATTCGCTATCTTCTCGACACTTTCTTCAGACTCACAATAATTCGCTATCTTCTCGACACCTTATTCATACTCACAATAATTTACTATGTGAATTTTGTTGATTCCCCATGTCATATAAAATCCAATCCTTAAAGCTTCCACCAATTCTAGAGCAGTTACAAGAAAGGTCTATGGTACTCTAACACATTATTTGCAGCCTCTGCTGGCTTTCCTAGTTCTTGGAACTTCATGAACTGAACTTTAAACTTCATCAATTGTTAACACTTCTTTTCATAAGCCATCTAAACGAAATACCAGTAGAGCATTTTTTTAAAAGACGAAATACCTCCAAAATAAGAAAACTTTCTGCCGTCTTTGAAAATTTTAGGGCTGAGGGGAAAATGCTTTGGATTACTCTTCATGAGCTGCAAGAACTCATTAAAATAATCATCTTCGATATTTTTCAGGGAACTCTCATACTTGTGTAGTGTGCAATCTACAGAATAACACATAAGAGGAGGAGACGTGTTCAAGTTCCTGCAGAAAAGGAAGGAACTCTTTGGATCAAACTAGGTGTTCTAGGCAACAATCTCAACAAGATGCAAATTATAAAGGACCCACTTGTAAACCATTATAAAGGACCGACTTGAAATATCAAGACCTTCAGCTCTCTTCCCACAAGTCCAAATATTAAGACCTTAAGCTCTCCACGACAGAACACCCTTCAAATTTAACCACTTTTGATTATACATCTCTGCATGTGCTATATATATTCAGTCTCTTGATCTGCATGAAACAATATCACCATTACCCATTGTGAAAGCTACACATTTTTTTATAAGTTTTGCAGCAATGGCTACCATGAAGATTTCTCTGATGGTTCAGCAAAACCCTAAATATAAACAAGCCTGATCACCATCACAATGCATTACCGATGTAGCCATGTGAGATGCCCGAGATCGCCAAACTCTGTTTAATAAGATTGTATGTATCAATGTTTACAGTCTGATATACAAGGCCTTCCAACTGATACGAAATATCCATATTTTCAAATGTCACAGTTCTTAAATTGCCATCCATTCGCCAAATCATTCTCCGGGCCTCTAAAAGTGAAAGCCACTCTGAACTGCAGAGTGAAACTTGAGATTGAAGAGAAACGTGGGAGGAAGCCTAAGAAATTGAAATTGAATTTGAATCGGAAAGGTTGCAAACCTAGCACAAACAGCAATGCTTCAGCAAAGAATTAGAGAGCGAAGTAATCCATAAGCAGTCCAGAAAATACCATGCATTGGTCTTTCCGAGTTTAGGAAAACATTAACTTATTCTTGCCCAACGTAACTCCATTAACAGGGGAAAATGCTTTGGATTACTCTTCATGAGCTGCAAGCACTCAAATTTAACCACTTTCCATTATACATCTTTGCAGGTGCTATATATATTCAGTCTCTTGATCTGTATGAAACAATATCACCATTACCCATTGTGAAAGCTGCACATTTTTTCATAAGAGTTGCAGCAATTGCTACTACCAAGATTTCTCTAATGGTCCAGCAAAACCCTGAATATAAACAAGCCCGATTACCATCCCAAATAGCACTGCTCCAGCAAAGAAATTAAAAAACAAAAAAGCATGGCCAAAAAGCATGAGAGCTGTTTTGGTTTTATCAGCTTTTTCCGTGAAGTGCGGTGAACCCATATTAATATTTTCCTTCAGTTGTAAAAGAAAGAGGAGATTTGTCTGTCTTATTTGTGAAACGACTGTTCAAGAGAGAGAGGCCAGGCCAACTTATCCGTTGAAAGGAAGTATATATCTCAGGTCTCCCATATGTCAGGTCTGGACCCCTATTTCTGTGTGTGATTGGGCGTCTGTGTGGTCTTTGTATGTGTCTTGAGTTTGTGCCTGAGCCTATGTCTTTTTCTATCCTTTAAAGTGGTTCGTGTCCTGTGTGTATGTGATAGAAGAGGATGCAATATTTGGATCATTCACTGCTGGAGCAAAGAATTCAAAAAAAAGGCGACTGAGCTGCTCAATAATTACGGCTCTCTCTCAATACCAGGTACATTTTATCAACATTTTATTCGCTGTTTGCTCTTACAAAAGCCATGCCTGTGCTTTCTTTAGGTTCTGTTTTTTTTGTTCAGTTCAGTTATTTTAATCTATGTCATTATTTAGAAGCTCTATTTAGAAAAAATAAACAATGCTCTCTTCATTACAGCGGGCTTTCAATTTCAGCGATACATTGCTTTCTATTACTTTCAACAATCCCCTGTCTAGTTTTCCTTCTGTTAATTTCAGCAATCCAGTGTCCAGTTTTCTGTCTGTTAATTTCAGCCCTCTTAAACAAACCGTAATCCTTCCATTCCTTCCATTTCAATTCAAGATTACAGCGGGCTTTCAATACATTCCTTTCTAGAAAATCTAGTCCTTTCATTTCTGTTAATTTCAGCAATCCCTTGTCCAGCTTTTTTTCTGTTAATTTCAGCAAACCTGTGTCCAGTTTTCTTTCTATTAATTTCGGCCCTCTTAAAAACCCTAATCCATCCAATCCGTCAAACCCTACTCCTTCATGAAAATCCCTTCCAGCTCGCGTAGAAGGGAGGGTGAGCATGTTGGCCGGAACGAATCTCTATTTCTGTCTACTCTATGTTGCCTTTTGTTTTTCGCTCAGTTTTTTTGTTTTTTATATTATATATTTTTGCATTTTATATTCTATGACTTAATAGGCAAACAGAGATATAATATTTAGAAAATTTATATTTTATGACTTAATAGGCAAACAGAGATATAATATTTATAAAAGTAAGGTTTATATTCTATGACTTAATAGGCAAACAGAGATATAATATTTAGAAAATTTATATTTTATGACTTAATAGGCAAATAGAGATATAATATTTATAAAAGTAAGGTTTAGATTGGTTTAAATTAACATAAATGTTCTTACTGATATATTGGCACTTTCAATTCTTTTCATAAAATGTGGATGGAAGAAAAGTTAGTATTAGTTTTTTTTCAATTTAATATTTAGTTATATAAATAGTAACATCATTATAAAATATATATTAAAAAAAAAAAATTGTTTATTTTTCTTTTTCAATTATTTATATAAATAGTGATATAATTGTACTCTATATATAAGAGAGATTATGGTAGTGTCTATTAAATTTTTATGATGGTGTATGCGATTTATAAATTTTAGTATTTTGTTAGAATTTTTAATTTATGTACCTTATGTAATTTTAATTTTAATTTTTAATGGTATTTAATTTTAATTTCAGTATTTTTATGGTATGTAATTTTAATTTCAATTTTTTCTTGAGCCTGTTTATACTTAAATACACTTTCTCTTTACTTATTCAATTTGTCATTTTCACTTTTAAATAATTTTCTCTCCACTTTTTTAATGTGTATTTATTATATAGTTGTTTGTTTTATGCATATGTGTTATATGCAATTTATTTCTATGGTGTATGTATGTGTGATTTCTCTATTATTTGGTATAACTATGTGTTTTTTTTAATAAAATTATATATGTTTTTGTTAAATTTGTACTTTAAATGACATGATATGTGATTCTTTCCTCAACTATAAAATAGGTCTCATATATATGTTTACTATGTGCCTAAAGCTATTTATTGTTACCTAAGTTATTCTTATTTTATAGAAGGAAATGTATGTGAGACTTTGCTTTAGGATTTGGGCTTAGGAATAGGATTAGGCTTAGGATTCAAGGTTAATATTAGCTTAATTTAGACTTGATATTGAGGCTTAGGGATTTAGGTTTAAGGTTAGGGTAGTGGTAGGCTAGGGTAGACAAGCTAAGGCAAGGTAGGTTAGTTTATGTTAGGGTAAATGAAGGTAGATTATACTAGGTAGTTTAAGGTAGGGTAGGGTTAGGTAGTATATGAAAGGCTAGGTTAGGGAGAGAGAGAGGGAGGGAAGAGAGAGGGAGAGAGAGGGTGGGGGGAGAGGGACATGGAGGGGGAGAGAACATATATATATATATATATAGAGAGAGAGAGAGAGAGAGAGAGA
>LPNX010245824.1:243099-256916 GCA_001517045.1 Pseudotsuga menziesii
TCTAGATACTCCATCCCAAGCCTCAGCTTGGTTAGATACCCCTGTAAACAATATTGTCGAGGTTATACATAAGGGAGGGAGGAAGGGAGGGAGAGGGAGATTATACAATAAGGACTCTAAGGTGATCTAGATACTTCATCCCAAGCCTCTGCTTGGTTAGCTACCCCTAGAAACAATATTTTTGAAGCCTTAGGAATCCTTGATCCATATACAATCCTCCAAAATGTAATCAAAGCTACCACATGCCATCTAGGGCTTGAATTGTTCCTCTATGATGCACAATACTCCACATCCCCTATAGGCAATTTTCCCACCAAGTGAATCCTTGATTTAGCCATGATGAAGTGCATCCACCATCTAGGAAAGATATCTCCAATGCCAAAGGGAAGAACATTGAGCCACAATCAACTGCGATTGAACATCGATTGAGCAAGAGAGAGGGAGAGAGAGGGAGAGGGGGGGGGGGGGAGAGAGAGAGGATATACATAAGTAAGATGTTTGTTGTAGATTACAACTATACAATAAGGACTCTAAGGTGATCTAGATACTCCATCCCAAGCCTTAGCTTAGTTAGATACCCATGTAAACAATATTGTTGAGGCTATACATAAGGGAGGGAGGGAGGGGGAGAGAGAGAGATGGAGACTATACAATAAGGACTCTAAGGTGATCTAGATACTCAATACCAAGCCTCCTCTTTGTTAGCTACCCATGGAAACAATATTGTTGATTCCTTGAGAATCCTTGATCCATATACAATCCTCCAAAATGGAATCAAAGATACCACATTCCATTTAGGTCTTGAATTGTTCTTTTATGATGCACAATACTCCACATCCCCTATAGGCAATTTTTCTAGCAAGTGAATCCTCGATGTAGCCATGATGAAATTCATCCACCATCTAGGAAAGATATATCCAATGCAAAAGGAAAGAACATTGAGCCACAATCAATTGAGAATGAGCATCCATTGAGCAAACTACATCAAGTGTGCATATCCATCATGGACCATATATGAGGTTACACTCTATCTCAAACCTTCTAGGGGCTGAACTTACACCATGTATATGAAATATCATGAAGCACCCCCAAACATGGTGTAAATACTTTTAGATTAATCCAAAACTCTAACACTAGTGTGATTGTAATCCTACTCTTTTACCATCCTTCATATCATTTCTTTAATATCCATGCTTTATTATTGTTCATTGGTAAGCAAACTTGGTATCTTGGTCAATTTTACATCCATTTAATGAACCAAAAGTACATTTTCGACCTTGTTGATGGCCACCTTTGTTGAACATATAAGAAAAGAACCCAATGCACGACAATGCCATGATAAAATTGATACAAGTGACACTACATGCCTACCAAGTTAGCCTATGAACAATAAATTCTCCCATACATCATAATTATTAGTATATACTATGGACCTAATATAGGAGTCTTATTCACCTCATCTTTTCATTATTGTGGCATCAGATTTCTACAAATAAAAAATGCCTCATGTGGAAAACTAAAATTCAATCAAAGTCTTGTGCTACATTGCAAATGCAAGAAGAACCAAATGAATTCGATGTGTGTACATAGACCTACTAACATTAAGTCATATTATCTCCACAAATTTCAACTTGCACTGGGTATAGACAATTATATATCAAATCCACTTGTCTTTACAAGTATTATATCACATGTTGGGTTATCCATCCAAAATAAACTCATTATACACTTATATTTTACCTTGTGCACTAGATTGAATAGTTTGGAGGTTTTGCGATTGATAAATTCAACTTCTTATTGAGATTATTATAAACTAACAATTTTTCTATCAAAACAATATCTAATTGATAGAATAAGGCACAAATTTATTATAATAGCATTCCATGGAATGGTCGTGGTGGTAAATTGATTTTCTTTACATTAAAATATATGATTTGATGTTTAAGAAAGATATAATTATTTCCATCATCATAATGCAAATCCACTACACCAATAATTAATTAATGCTTTCTCTTTAACATGTTTTGCATGCAATTATTCAATTTTATGAACTCCTTTGCACACACATTGCACTCGTATTCTATAATTTAACCTAAGGAAAATAGTATACAAAAATACAATTGAATGTAGAAACTAGAGGAGATGATTGATCTATTACTTATGCTATGAAAATATTCAACAATTTAAGTGAACATTGGAGTAAATGAAATGGTATGTATACACGTTGTTTAAATTAAATTAACTATGTATAATTTGACATCCACCCGATATATACAACAAAAATGCCCTCAAATTAAATCAAACCTAGACATTCAAGTTGGTATCCCAACCAAATCCTAAATATTAAATTCCCATATGACAGTCATCAATAGGGTATACGAATTATTCACCTGTTGGATTATATCTACCTCCAAGATGCACAAAGGCCACTATTTCAATTATTTGAGGATCTTCTTAAAAAATATTTTTAATCATTCCACACATATCCCATGCAAAACAATCTGCTGGATTCTCATTAGTGTGAATTTTATTATTTTGTTGATTGTGACTCTTTTATCCATGACACTTATCAACATTTAGATTAATCCCAATTGATAATTACATCAATCTATTTGTTTTCTAATTGCCAACCTTAATTCCCAAGCTAGACTAGACCTGTAATTAAAAAATTAATGATAGAATATGCCTAAACATATTGTCTAAAAACTTTCACACTAGCATTGAGAATTTCCTATATGTTAACTGGGATTTTTTTAACTCGAAAATTGATCCATTATCAGTAGTCATTTGAATGTTTCAAAGGTGAAAAGACAAAAATGGGCTAATGAGATCAATGTTTTAAAAGAAACAGTCATTTCTATTTCATTTATAGCACATTGTTAAAATGGAATGATGTGAAAATCAAGCTCGATGATCTCATTGGGCCCCTTTTAAACTTTGAATAAGTGAATATGAAAAACACTTGATGGAGAATTTGAGACATTTCCAAATCTAGTGAGTGATTTTTGGGGATGGGTTGATAAGAGGACCATGCATGATTTAATAATCGAGGTAATTTTAATGTGTATAATTTTTGGGATGGGACCAATCAATGGATTGGGCCATCAAAATATTGGGGAAATTTTGAATGTGTGAAATTTGATCGAGACATGTCTTGCGATTGGGCTATATTTCAACTTGGGGATCAAACCTATTTTGGATCAGGAAAATTTCTTGATAGGTGTAATGTACCCGACTGCCTCATTTGACCATAGAGATGATGAGACACTCAAAATCCATATCTTAATTTAACATCCATGTACAATTTCATTTTTATTCAATTACATTTCATTTAACATCGGAAATAAATAATTATGGTTTACCAAAATAGTTTATACATTCATCTAATTTATAGACAACACAACATGAACACACATGCCATTCTAAGCAAGTTTCATGCATATCAACGTTTATAAACAATAATTTAAATATAATGGAAACACGAAATTAAACAGCTGCATTCATACACAAATAAATACTTATCTTTTAAGAAATTATTCTCCAATTGGCTGCATGTGAAGGACATTCCTTCCATCCATAGACTTTGTTAAGGAAAAACTTACTTTGAAAAGCCACCCCTGAGTTAGGGCTATCAATCCACAAGGGAAAATATCTCACTCAATCCCAATTTTCCCAATTGAATTCTCATGCAACCCACTAGTTCCTAAAACCCCTCCACGGTTGTCCCAATTCTCAATTCTCCTTCCCCATCAACCTACACAATGCCAGGAACAATATCCCTTCTCTAAGTTAACAATCCCTTGGGAAGCCCCCAGCTCCCTTCCGATGCTCCAACATAGGATGGACATGAATTATTTCAATTTTAGACTCTAGGGAACGATCTCCAGGCCAAGTTACTATCTCACCAGTTTACCTGTGTTGATGGCATGCAAAATGCATGTATTTTCATCGCATCTTCATTCTCTAAGATAGTATTTAGCTATGGATTCCAAAGGTGATGGATAAGAGTCAAATTGGAAATGGTGTATAGGTGATGAATAACATAACCCCCCTCTATCTTGAAAGCTCACTTTTATAGGCATATATCAACTTTCCATGTGGCCACTCCACATGGAACCACTTTTCCCACCTTAATCCCTTTCTTAAGTAAATGAAATAAAGCTTAATCAAAGTATGGATATTAATCATAGTTTAATAACTTGGTTTAATTTTCTAAGGCTTAGAAATATAAAATAAGGTACACTCCCACTTTCCCACTTGTGGACTCATACCCCCCCATCTCTTGTTCATACGTATCCCCATATATCCATTTAGTTATTTTTATATTAATATCAAAATATACATCTTATCATTTCCTTGGTCATTTCGACCATTTGTTTCCAATTTTTATCATTTTGCATCAATATTACAATTTTACATTCATTAGAGGAAATTTCAACTCAAAATGGGCCTCCTAAAAAAATTAAATAAAATAATAGTTAAAGTAATAAAATAATATTTATTAATTTTGGAGGAAGAAAAGAAAAAAACTACTTTTTTGTTTGTATTTTCGACATATCTCCCGGTGTTTTTACCCAACATCATCATCACATTTTTTCAGGTATTTCTTATTTTTGGGGTAGTAAGGTCCATCAAAAGTATGACGAGTGGGTAGTCATTGGATGCAAAATTTAATTCCGCATCCAACAAGATCTCCCAATCAAAATTTGAGTAAAAACATGGGGAGATATGTCGAAAATACAAACAAAAAAAGTAGTTTTTTTTATAATACCTATCGCCAAATTTATATTAAAAAGGTGTTTAAGACCTATACGGTATTTCAAATTTAAATCAATTTCATTGGCTAATACATGATGACATGGAATTTGAATTAAAGTTAAAAGGCCCATTTTGAGTTGAAATTTCCTCTAATGATGGTGTTAAACTGGGGTATTACATTCTCCTTCCCCTTAATTTATGTATTGTCCTTGGTGCACCATGAACACTATGTACATTTCCAAAATTTTGTTAAAAAATTCAAGATAGTTGCAGGTATTCCCCCTGCATTACATCCTCAAGCTCCCACATTGATTCTTTAGGACTGTAATGGGTCCATTAGAGCTTTACTTGTCTAATGGCCTCAACTTAAATTTTTCATCGAGGATACAAAGTGGATGTATCAGAATATATTTTTTCGGTTCCACCTGGATAAAATTTCAATAAATTATGTGGTTAAGATAAGGAAAACATTTCTTTAATAAAGACACATGAAATACATTATGCACATGCCATAGAGTTCCAAGGAAAAGCAGGTCACACATCAGTGTCTCTAAGTCAAGTCGCCAGGGTCTGTAGTTTAAGGACAAACTATAAGCATTGTCGAGATCTCGATAAGAATTTAAGTTCTTTGAGCACTTGTTTATGAATAACTGCATGATGGATATATAACCAAGTGATTTAATAAGGGATTTAATATTTTCTATCATCATCTGGTAGGATGACAAACAAGAAGATGTTAGAGATGCTTGAATTTGAATCACATTTATCAACAATTTTATAGTAGTATAGCATTTTCCGGGTGTAATCTCTAAGTAATAAGTTGAGGAAGGGAAAACATAGAAGTTTTCATTTGTAATCTCCCTAACATATTAATAATGCATATGAGTGGAAACATGTTGTGATTTCATTTGTTGAATCCAAACCCTTTCTTCTTTGACTGCATGGACCTACTAGCATTCAATCTTTTGATTTTCTTAGATAAAATTATTTGTCTAGGTAAAAAAATGGCAGATGAAAAAGGGTTGAAGATGAGTCTTACTACTGATAATCTGAGTTTAGACATGTTGAAGATGAAGCTTTCCATTTATACTCTATGTTCATACATGTACATTCGAAGGACAAAACACAAGTGTTATACAAATGGAGATGTGAATGGGCTTCCTCTAACCAAGTGCTAAGCACTGACCACGACCTATAAAGATGTTGGCTCTTCCATACTCTTTATAAGAGTGTGTGACCACCCATCCCGATTTGATAGCCATAAGTACCTTCACTAATTAATGGCTCTCTTGTGAGGGCACACTAGCCTCTGAGAGGCAGATAGCGAAAAGTAAAGGTATAAAATGAATGGGGAATTCTTACATTCTTGTAATAAAACTATTGATAGTTGTTGTCACCTTTCACACACCTGGGGGGGAACATGGCAGAAATATTCAAGCCACTCGATGTGTCCTTGGGGAAAAGTCTCGATTCAAGGCTGTCACCTTGTTCTTGACTCCTCTGTTTAGGCTCAACTCCTAACGAAGCCAAGGGGGGTAGACCCTATTAAGTTACCAAGGAAAATTACTTTAGTATGATGATGTTAAGTTGAGATAGTTGCTAAGGAGTTTGAAATTAACCATAAATAACCATAGATGACAAGATGAAAAATAAGCACAATAAAGCACAATGCTGAGACACAATATATATATCAAAAGAAAACATCGAACCAGTGCCTTAAAAATGGAGTCATAAAATAATCGAAGTACTTGTATGTGCTTGGAGTGAATTTTTTGCAATTGCCTCTTGGTATGTTTTAAGTTAATATGGAATATGAGTGGATTAAAATTAGGCGAGGGGGGACTCCAGAAACATCCGAGGGGTACTTGGAGTATGTCCAAAAATAAACCTTCACGGCTACCTGCAAGGAATGCGTGGGATGAATGGAGTCTCTGAGACTGTGTTCATAATACACCTGAAGGTGTAATAGAGATTGATGCCCCGAGGTCACTGTCCAGGAGTTCCCACTTCCTTTGGGTATTTTGCCACTGTTTACGATTTGATCGAGGCATTGGATTTTATCTTGATGGTGGTTAATTGGGGAAGGTGAACACTAATTAATCTAGTCACTCACGTTGCTTTTGATGTAGCTTGACTGATTGGGCAAACCGCATCCAAGTGCAGAGCATACACACCGGAGTCTTGTCAATTTTAGTAAATTTTAAAGGATGTGTTTTATTAGAAACAAAAACCTTCCAGTAACCTCTTTCGGTCCAAGTGGACCTCAATTGAGGAATCGAGGAAGGGGTTGATTTTAAAATATTGTTTTCAGATATTAATAATAAGCATAAAAAAGGAAGCAAACCATAATATTTCTAATTATTCCTACCACGCATCTCTTTCCCCTTTCGGGTCAATCGGGAAGTCATGGGGTAAGTATTCAAGTTACTTTGATACTGTAACATGGAATATATGATAACATAATCAAAGCATATTATTCAGCATCAATGAAACTAATCTAGAGCAAAGAAAAATAAGAAATTGCCAAAAACGACAAAAAATTTGCGAATTCCCCCCAGGGGGGATGGGGAATGGACTTGAAAGAGCTTATTCAGAGAAATTTTTTATTATATTCTGTTACAATATCAGTAAACTTATCTTAATCCTCTTGGTTCTTATACAGGATGAAACCAAGATCTTACAAATTTCCCAAAATTAAAATTATAGTCAAAAGGGAGACCCCTGGGGGGATTTGGATGATCCAAAAGCCACTTTTGAATAGAATATTCTCCTCTTTATTTTATGCCTGCTAAAATAAATCGAGCTTATTATAATGAAATATTCCCAAAGAAATTTTAAAGTACCTTTGGTTTAGCCTACTTTAAAACAAAAAAAAAACTAAGTTAAAACTAGTTAGAACGGTAAAAAGGGAACCAAGGAAAGCAAGCTTTCCTTGGGATCTTGGATTGTTGTTTGGGAAGCCAGTGAGATGTGCACTGATTGCTATATTTTATCTTTTAAAAATAGAAACAGAAATCTAATGCATGGAAACTATGGATTCTCTTTAAATTGCCATGCAAAACGGACGATTTCCCTAAACTAGATCTAGAATGCTGTATGAAACTTTTTAGGAATGAGATATAGATTATGAGCCTTGAAGTAATAGATATATGTAATTTTTACTTTAAGATAATAGATCTGAATAATGACAAATCTGGTAAATAAAGTAACCAGGTAAAAATAATTGATTTTTGAAGGAGGAAGAGAGAGAAAGAGTGCTGGAAGCCTGGGAATGTTGGGCTTTGGAGTCTGCTTTGGTGGAACACTGAGGGACTATTTCTTCCAAAATATTCTTAATATGAGGAAGATGCAAACCATCTCAACCCCTTCTACAAGTGAGATCACCTGCAACTTAGAAATCCTTGCACAAATAGATGGTTAAAACATAGGTGCTGCTGGAAAAAGATAATTGGAAAGCATGCAATTAAAATTAAAATACATGCAACTCCAGGAGATCTGAAACAAGCAAATAGTAAGTGCATAAATTAAACTAGAATAATCTCTTACCTCAACAGGAGGGAGCTTTCTCCTTCAAGGCCAACAATTAACCAACATAAAGCAAAGATAAATAACACATATTATACCTCATAAGCACTTGACAATCACCATCCACACACGAAGAGCATTACACCATATATATTGCCTAGAAACCTTATTTATTCCAAAAATAGTAAATAATACAATACGATAGCAATAGATTCTCAATCCGGATCTAACTAGCTTGGAAGAGGAGAATTGAGCTTTATTTATAGAAAAAATAGGAAATCTAGCCCAGGGGGGGCGCAATTCCCAAGGAGAGAGAGACTGCAGCTGCATGTGAAGTGAATCTGAGCTTGATCTAAGTCTAACTGAGCCTGATCTGAGTCTCACTAAGTACAACTATCAATCGAAGATCTGATCTAACTGACACCTCAACCTGCTAACTGAAGCATCCACCAAAACTCATCTAGGTGAGCCCACACGTGTGGAGGAGAGAGGGAGGGTGCAATTCCCAAGATTGCATGCACTAATGTACTTTCTGTTCATCCCATATCAGCTACTTCTGTCAAGGAATGGTCAGATCCAGTCAATCCCAAGACGATGAGACTGATTTCAGTCAAATCAGAGCAAATCCCAATGACTTAGGAATTTGAATTTTCTCCATTATTTAATTAGTTTATCAATTAAATAATCAATATTTGATTTTTAAGGATTTTTGACCTGAGTGATGGACAAATCACTCAAAACTTAGAAAAAGTGGGTGTATGGGTTTACATGGTGCTCTGAGCTTGAAAATGAGCACCCCCATGATTGAAACTGATTTTTGAGCCCACTTTTATTACAAAATCCATTTTTCCAATTAGACTAATAAAAAATAGCCTAAATTTTGTGGAAAAATTAAAATTAAAAAAAACTTAAAAAAAAAATTTAAAACCTAGGGGGACTTAGACATGTTCATATGACTCGACCATGATGCCTAGCATGTTTATACATTGACACACAGTCTCTAATAACCTCAATAGGCCTAAATGCCAAGCTGACCACCCCAACTTTGGAGGTATTGTGTGAAAAACTAAGAAATTATCAGTTGTTTATTCAACACCCAATAATAACCAAGGGAAAAAACATCCTGGGATGATTGGATTGACAAATAAAGTCTAAGAGACCGAGTCTTTTACAGACACTATCATGCTAGAAAATTTTAGTACAACTCCCCTATGGGGTATGAACATGTGATATTGTACAACAAGCACTTCCCAGAAGCACTTCCGAAGGTCTTCTAAAGTCCGAACAAATCATCTTTGTCCGGTTCACCAGGATCACTTGATAAAAAACCACTAAGTACAACTTAGGTGGTAACATCTAGCTCCATCTAGGGACACATGCTCTGACTAATCTTCTGATCAAAGAGGAGGATGTGAGAACTCCCAAATCTATGGGTCCTTCATAGCAATTAAATTTTGTCAGTAACATGTATATAAAATAAATCAACTATAAAAGGAGATTAATGTACAGAATTAGTCTATGATGTATAAAAAACAATATTTTACAATACTAATATACAAAAGAAAAAATTTCAAGCTTAGTACTATGGTATAAAACATCAATAATACAACAATATCTATAATACAACAATATGATACATGAAATTTAAAAATACATGCAGGGCAAGGTTTATAAATTGGCCCTGAAACCACTGATGCCAATAAAGGCATCAAACCGTCTCGGCGAAGAACATCTTGAGGAGAAAGCCATTCATTGGTAGGCTTAACCTTTCTCCTTCTAGGTCATTTAGATAGAAAGAATTTGTTCCTGCTACTTCATCAATGATATATGCCCCAACCATAAATTATCAAACTTTCCATGTTTCCCAGGTTTCTCCCGTCATTTGTCCCAATGCAAGACTGTGTCACCTACTTGAAAGGATCCAGTCCGGGTAGATCTATGAAAGATTCTCTTGACTTTGTCTGAATTTCTGATACTTTGGTGAAGGGAGTCTCTTCTACTCTCATCTAACTCGGTCAATTGGTTGATTCTGTTCTGAATGGCATCTTGATCTGAGCTAAATGTCCGGAGAAGCTGATACACTGGAAGCTTTAAGTGGACAGGTAAGGTGACATCTAGGCCATAGACAAGTTCAAATGGAATCCTTCTAGTTGAACTTTTCTTTGTGATTCTATTGGCCCATAATGCAACTTGATCTTGTTATCCCAAGCCTTTTTATTATCACCAATAGTTTTCTTGATTATGGTCATTAATTTTTTAGTACTTGACTCAGCTAGACCATTTCCTTGGGGATAATAGTTGGATGAATGGGATAGGACAATGTTGTACTTGAAACAAAAGGATGACATCTCAAAGGAAACAAAGCATGGGCCATTATCTGTGATGATTCTGGCTGGCACACCGAATCTTGTGATAATCTTATCTTCTAAGAAATCCATGACTACAGCATCGGTTGCCTTCTTGGTGGGTATCACCTCTACCCACTTGGTGAAATAATCAGTGGTGGTGAGTATCCAAGAATAACCATTTCTTGAGTTATCCTTGAACTTACCAATGAAATCAAGCCCCCACTGTTGGAAAGGGGCTTGGACTACTATTGGGTTTAAATGTAAGGCTTTCATTTGTTGTTTTCTAGTGAACAACTAACACTAGGGGAAAACTCTGACGGACTTGTGCACATCTGAAAAGAGGTTCGGCCAATAGTAGCCCACTCTAAGGATTTTATGGGTGGCTGTTCGTGCTGCAAAATGTCCACCACAAAATCCTGCATGCAACTCAACCATGAGTTTTTTGGACTTAGGTTCATCGACACATCTAAGTATTAAACAATCAGGGTTTCTCCAACCCAAACCATCTTTTGTTAAACAATACTTAGTTGCTTTTAACCTTAATTCTCTTCTTTTATGACCAAGTAGGTGATTAGGGCATGTAAGGTTACGAAGGAAAAAGATGATGTCGGTATACCAAGGGTACTGCTTTAATCTCTAAAGCTCATTTGATACACTTTTCTCTAGATCACTATTCTGGAAAATTATTCCTAAGGCCTTTTCATTTCCTTGGGTGAACATCTTTGCAAGGCCTTGTCCCTTAATTAACTTAGTAGGTTTTATCTCTAATCATACTCTTGAATCTTTGAAACCCACTTACCCCTGATTCCTAGACAATCTTGTTGAGACATGATATCCTTGACAACTGCATGGGGTACATACCCAATGATTTTGGAGTATCCTACATAAGTTCTGAAATGTTTAAGGGACTTGAAAAGAGCATATGCCTATTTCTCCATGGTGGTATACGTCAACTCTAAATGTTGTAAGGCTCTACTCATAAAGGCTATAGGTTTCTCTTGTCCCTCCTTATTCTTTTGAAGCAAACACCAGCAATGGTGTCCTCCAAGGAAAAGGAAAATATATGAAATTCCTTGGAATAATCTGGACTAATCAAGATTGGGGACCTGGATATGGCATATTTGATAGACTTGAAAGCATCTTTCCCTTCATCCCTCCACTCAAATTTAGCATCTTTCTTGAACAATTTTTGTAGAGGCTTCATTAGTTCTTCTAGATTTGGGATGAATCTCCTTACGAAATTTATCCGACAATTGAAAGACTGGAGAGCTTTAAGATTTTGAGGAAAGGGGACTTTCTTAATGGCTTCAACTCATTCAATATTGACTTTGACACCATCCTTAGAAATGATGTGTCCCAACAACTTGCCTTCATCAACCCCAAAGATTGACTTAGCAGGGTTTAAGGAAATACCATATTTCCGACATCTTATGAAAACCTGCCTAAGATGACTTATGTGGTCATATCTTTCTTTAGAGAAAACAATTAAGTCATCTTGATATATTTCGATTATTTTTCCTATAAGTTCTTTGAAGGAAAAATCCATGGCTCATTGGAAGGTGGCACCATCATTTAATAAGCCAAAAGGCATTCTTAAAAAATTGTAGGTGCCCCAAGGTGTGGTGAATGTAGTTTTATGTTGATCCTCTTTATTTACCAACACTTGGTTATAACCGAAAAAGACATCCAACATGGACATCATTCCTAATCCCGTTAATCTTTGAAGCAATGTTTCCATGTCGGGCAATGGGTAATTATCTTTAAGGCATGATGTATTCAGATTTCTAAAATCTATACATATTCTAATTGATCCATTCTTCTTTCTCACAACAACTAAGTTGGAGCAACATGATGAATGTCTTGTAGGTGCTATGATCCCTGCTGCTAACATCTTCTGAAGCTCCTTCTGCAGAATGGGAGCCAACTTAGGATTTATTCGCCTAAATTTTTGTCAAAAAGGATTGACCTCCTTAGCCTCCTCTGTGGGGGGAATAGTGTGTTGAAACACATCTTCCCGATAGGATTTAAGTTCATCATAACTAAAGGCCAACACATATCTATATTCTTTGATTAAGTTTATCAAACTGTTCCTTTCCTTTTCCGAAGTACCTTTTCCAATTTTTATTAACTTGGGGTCCTTATCAGTTCCTATGTTTATTTTCGTATAATCCACAATTTTTATTTCTTCTTTTTTGTTTTTATGACTATCCTGTCGATCAAACAGATTTTCAAAATCTATAAGGCTACTTGGGATGTGATTCCTTTCATTATCCTTGCATTCCTGATACTCTTTACCCTCTTGCTAATAACTAATCTTGCAACCTTCAAACTCTTGGATATTATGGATGAATCTCAATAGTTTTTCATCATCTTTAAAAACTTGCTAGTGATCTACATTATCCAGAATTGAAGGTCTGAAATTAATTTCCATTTTTCCATTTGCACTAATTATTTCATCTAATGGCTAGAGGGTGGATGCTGCTACCACCAACTTATCTGCTAACCCATTCAATTCTCTAGGGACCTTCTGAATGTTAAGTGCATCAAACCATTCCATGGTGTCCCTTATGGAATTTCTATAATTCCTTAGTCCATCATTTTTGCACTCATACTGATTCTTAATCTGGAGGACAACTAAGTATGAATCACCTTTTATGTTTAACATCTTTATCCCCATGTCTATAGCAGTTTCTAACCCTAGAAGTAATGCCTCATACTCAGCTACATTGTTCGATGCTTCAAACTCTAACTTGAAAGCAAAGTTATAAACTTTATTTGAACGAGAGATGATCATGATGTTTGCACCCTTTTCGGCTTTGGAATAAGCCCCGTAAAAGTACATTTTCCAAACCTCATATATCTTTTCATCTTTAATGTTTTAACACATATTTCATTAAATTTGTAATTATTTAGTGGATCTAGAATTTAGAACTTCCGCTAGATTGAGTTCTTTCAAGATGAGGAAAGTCATAGACTTTGAATCCTTACATAATGTCTAGTAATATTATTTATAGTTTATATTTAATGTTAAGTTGATTAAATTATTTTATGACATAATACCAACATTGTATTTGTTACTATAACAATTAGAAATATTGTCGTAGTAATTATTTGTGTCTTTGTTGAGTATGTTGTTTTATTTTTGGAAGTTCGCACCACTTATAATCAATACAGGAAAATATTTTA
>LPNX010245847.1:1388-25600 GCA_001517045.1 Pseudotsuga menziesii
TTAATTCCTCATTTTGTACTAGTGACATCTACAACAACAAACAGGCTATGGGAAAGAGTGTAGATGAGAGATCGCGACAATATTCTCTCAGCTTCAGATGGAGGAGTCACGCAACTTCAGATCGAGGAGTCACGTAGCAGCGGGGATTATAATGAGTCAAGAGTATTATTTCCAATGCAGTCTTTCAACAGCTTAAAACTCCAACAAATTACAGTAGGTATCCAATTATTTCTCTTTATTGGATAGGGCAAAACTACAGAAAACATTGCCCAAGATTTTGATTAAAAACTTCATTTAATAACTTTTCATTCAAAGAGAATGACGGGGCAGACACTTTGTGAATTTTGTGAAATGATATTTAATAGTAATGAGAAATTAATGCAGATGGAAATATGTGAAATATGGCTCAGGACTTGCCCAGAGCGGGCACTACATCCACAACTTACGAGGATGAAAATACAAGTCATAAAAACTCATGGAAAAGAACGCAAAATAAATTTCTGGTAAAACTGAATTTAGTATCTATCTAGGATGGGTTCACTTTGCACTGGCCAACTGAGCTCGCAGCAACTTGGTGATGGTGCACTGATATTCTTTACGGTCACAGAAAATTAGGTTTTCTGTATTCCTTCACAAAAAAATGCAATAGTGCAGCAAAGGGAGCGGATTATCACATCACGCAGAGGATGGATGGGGCTGAGTGGAGCGTTAGAGCAGCCAGCGCATGCACCAATGCATGCAATATGCATGCTGAGGAAAGGGCAGATGAATGAGCAGACTGGCAACAGGTAGGATTTATGGCAGTGCTCTGATACCACTGATAGGTATAACTCCCGATTCAATGTTATTCCAATACCAATGCATATATTTATACATTTTAGGTGGTGGTTGAGATTCCGACCAGCCTATCCATATTCCTACGTAACTGTTCATCTTCCTATTCTTTAATTATTTATTTACAATAGATAATCCATACGGATTATATTCTAACAATAATGATTAACTTTATCATTTGATTAAAGTTATTTTCTTTCCAAAAAAAAGCACAATTCATTATATTTATAACAAACCACATTACATAAAGGTTGTAGGTTTCCATATCAAGTCACTATCAATATATACAAACTTTAGCAGCATAATATAGATTATGCTTCGTATGTGATCCAGATAAACTGTTGCATTTTGTCAACCCAGAAGGGTCAATTAACATCAACAATCCAAATAAGTTGTGGTTCTCTGTAAACATGTTATATCTTTTGTATTATATAGAGTCAAAAACATCAATCATCCAAAGAGGTGGTTCTTTGTGGAAAACCAAATATATCTTTTGGTTAGTAAAGAGCGTGCATGTAGGGACCATGTTACCCCCTAAAGTCTTTAGAATGGAATGGGTCCAGTGTCATATTCTGTAATATTTTGATCATTTGAATCCCAACGTGGCCAACAATTTTCCCTCTACTGTAGACCAATTTTTTAGAGTTGATCTACTTCCAGGTTCTTCTCTCTCTCTATATGTGTTGATAGCTAATGGAGTTGAACAGGGTCGATAATATGAAGAGATCCTCGACGATAGCATCCAAATGGATATATGTCTGTCTCTTGGCCGTTTTCATCCAATCTATAACCAAAAGCAAGTCTATGATGATTTGAATATCTCTAATGCCAATGTTGTGAGCAAGTAGGAGGGTATACCTGAGGGCCATTAATTCCGCTCGATTGTTTGTAGCGCATCTAAGGCCTACTGCAAATTTATAGTATTTAGAATTGTTTACATATATGATGCCTCCTTCCCTCGTTTAGAGCATTTCTCCTGTGATGCACCATCAAAAAATCCCAACCTTTCTCCTTATCCATAATAGGATCACTAATAATCTCCAATTTGTTATTATCAGGAGCATGAGGAAATAAGATATGGATGCCAAAATCTCTAATCTCGAGAACTTTTGGAGGAATGTAAGTCTCCTACAAAACAACAGTATTCTGAGCATACCAAATGAACCCGATGACAATAACAGGAAGCGTCTGATAATCAACAAAGTCATCATTATGCAGCTAGAAATAAACAACATCCTAAAGAGTTTGACCATACCACCGAAAATTTATCCCTCTGATCCTGGAAATAGTCTTCTAGACTGAAATCATATAAGAACAATTGATGAATAAATGTTTAATTGTTTCCTCATATTTTTTACAAAGAACACACTAGCTGGAGCCCATCCAGAAATGACAAGTCATGATATCCCAAGTTGGGATGCACCTGTGAAGAGAAATCCATATAAATAACTTAATCTTCAACAGACATTTCATGCTCCAAATCATAGAATTCCACCACGGAGGGGCATGAATATTCTCCATCGATCATTGCTGATGATAACCCAATTTAGGCGAATAGCTTCGTGAAGATTGATTCTTGCACCATAAAAGTAGGTAATCTTCATCCTTAAATTGAATGTAAGAGTCCTTTAAGGATGTAATGTATATATTCCATATAAGGTTGTCATTCGGGTCCATGTCCAAATCCTAAGCAGTCATCCATATATGAAGTGTGGTGACAGGGTCTCTTCCAACCCATATCTGATTTTAATGAAAAATGTTCCTTGAAATAAGATGATGTTGAAGAAGTCCTGGAAAAATATAAAATTCAGAGCATGCAACCCAGGGATCACAACCAATGTGAAGCTTTCAACCATCTCTAATTTTCCACTATAAATGATCACTAATAAGATGGAAAGATTTTATATGGACTAGCCAAAAAGGAGAATCATTACCAGATTTCTTATCTAGTGAGTGAATCCATTCCAAAATATTTAACGACTTAATATATTTATGGTAAACAATGGTTGCCACATGCCCCAATTTTGCAAAAACAATATTATCTTATTTGATTTTATTTAAAGACAATATGTTAAATTTTATGCTAAGTTGTAATTGATGACTCAACAAAGTCAAGGATATTTAATGTAATACTAATCAACTGACTATTTCTTTTTCTGCTAACCTTTAGCTATTAGTAAAACCACAGATTCAACATTTTATGTTATCTCAAACTTTTAATTTTTTGTGAAATTTGGGGTTTTGACATGTGGTATCAGAGCACAAGGTTCAAACACTAGGCCTTGGTGAAGCCCAACTATATTTTATGAAACAGTGAATTGAACTATTATGCTGATGTATTTTATTTTAAATGTTATTCAACAGAGAAATTGTTTCTGAAGTTTAACAAATAGGTATGGAAAGGCTGGAAGAATATGCAGAGGAGGAATCTCCATTTACTGAACCATAAAACTTACCAAGAGATCCTGTACCAGAAGATTTAACTACCAATTCCTCAGAATTGTTACAAACCGTAAAAGATCTAAAATCTGAAATGGAATCTGTACAACGAGAAAATGAAAGGATTCTGAGGGCTCAGGAGGAGCTGAATCAGATCCTAACAAAAAGGTTTCAAATTGAGGGTAGGGGTAGAAGAACTAAATCAGAAGATACAAGTCATCAACGTAAATTTAAAAAGATGAAACATACTAAAAATGAAAGTAGTTCATCTTCAGAGGTGTTTGGTGAACAACAAAATTTCCATTCTACTAGTGATAGTAGTGATGATAATCATTACACTAAATATAGGAAATACAAACCTTATGAGGAAATTTTTGGGGAATTCAAAAAGATAAAACCACCAACATTCAATGGAGAGACTGAGAAGGGGGAGGAAGCGGAATCCTGGTTATCTGGGATGAAGAAGTATTTCGAGATATATAGCTATTCTAACCAATTAAAGGCTAGAATGGCTATTTACAATCTCTCAGGAAAGGCTGACATTTGGTGGCAGGATT
Organism: Pseudotsuga menziesii; assembly: GCA_001517045.1. Lineage (NCBI taxonomy): Eukaryota > Viridiplantae > Streptophyta > Pinopsida > Pinales > Pinaceae > Pseudotsuga > Pseudotsuga menziesii. The sequence continues at coordinate 5,219 of LPNX010245847.1, forward strand.
TGAAGAGAGTTAAGGGAATCAAAGAGAAGAATGTAAATTGGAGTACCTTCAAGAGGTACTTTAAAAAGAAATTTCTGTCTGAGCAATACTATGAAGAGAGAGAAAAAGAATTTTATGAGCTTAAGTTAGGATCAATGACAATGCAAGATCTAAACAACAAGTTTTTGAGTCTGCTTAGGTATGTGCCATACCTTGTAGATGAGAAACCAAAGGTACAACGATTCCTTAGCTGTCTACCTTATCATATTAAGGACAGGATTGAATATGACAATCCAAAGACTCTGGAAGAAGCTATGAGGAAAGCTAACTTCTGTTTTGAACAGAATCGAAAGAAGGAAAGCATGGCCAACTGGAAGGCCAAGAAAAATAATAATTAGTATGAACAAAAGAAGAAAGATTTTATGCCCAACAGAAATTCTAAGAACAATAAGGCCAAAAATTATCCTAATAAGAATTTCCAAGGAAATAAGAATAATTCTCCAAACAATCAGAATAGTTCTAAGGGTAAAGAATTTGCTAATAACCATGGTAATTACACCAAGAATTTTGAACGCAAAGAACCTATAAAGTGCTGGGAGTGTAATGGCCCACACTATGCTTCAGTTTGTCCTAATCGAAAAAAGACTGTCAGTAATATTCATACCATACAGGAGGAGATGATTGTTGGAGAATTAGCGAGGACCATGCCCAGAATCAATGCATCCTTGGAGAATCGAAAAGCAGAATATCAAACTTCCATGGTGGAAGTAGAAGCTATGATAAATCAAACCCTTGTAACTATTTTGATTGATCCAAGAGCTAGTCTCAGTTATATTGCACCTAAAATGGTAGAAAAATGTAAGTTACTTGTTGAAAAATTTGAGAATTCTTGGTTAGTTCAGTTAGCCACTGGTGCTAAAAGAAAGGTAACTTGTTTTGTAAAAGAATGTGCAGTAGTTATGGATCATTTTGAAACTGTCATAAAGCTTAATGTATTGCCTCTTGGTTCTTATGATTTACTCATCGGTATGGATTGGTTAGAAAAACATAGGTTAATTCTAAACTGTTATGATAAAACCTTTACATGTCTAAACAGTGATGGAAAACCTGTAAGTGTAAAAGGAATCCCTAGAAAAACCACTATAAGACAGATTTTTTCTCTACAGCTTAAGAGAGTTGTTAGGAATGGTTGTAAAGCTTATGCAGTAATAATAACTAATGAGGAGAATCTAAATAAGACAGATAAATTAAAATTGGAAGACATACCAGTATTAAGAGAATATGCTGATGTATTCCCTGAAGAAATTCCAGGACTACCTCCGAAAAGAGAACTGGATTTCACCATTGAATTGGTACCTGGTGTAGTACCTAGCTCAAAGGCCCCTTATCGAATGAACATACTTGAACTTAATGAATTAAAGTCACAATTGAAAGAATTAATTGATAAAAATTATATTCGACCTAGTGTGTCTCCCTGGGGGGCACCTATCATCTTTGTTAAGAAAAAGGACGGAACCATGTGACTTTGCATAGATTACCATCAGTTAAATAAGATGACCATTAAAAATCGATACCTGTTTCCCCACATAGATGATCTGTTTGATCAACTACGTGGAGCCACAGTGTTTTCGAAAATAGATTTAAGGTCTGGATATCATCAAGTGAGTATTAAAGATGAAGACATCTTTAAAACAACTTTTAGAACTAGACATGGTCATTATGAGTTTGTCGTCATGCCATTCGGGCTTACTAATGCCCCAGCTGTTTTTATGTGTTTAATGAACAACGTTATGCATACGTATTTAGATAAGTTTGTGGTCATGTTTATCAACAACATTTTAATCTATTCAAAAACTAAAGAAGAACATAAAGAACATTTAAAAATTATTTTGCAAGAGTTACGAGATCATCAACTCTTCGCAAAATTTAGTAAATGTGATTTCTTCAAGGATAAGATTCAATACTTAGGTCATGTGGTGACCAAGGAAGGGATTTCAGTAGATACCGAAAAGATAAAAGAAATCGAAGATTGGCCAGTTCCTAAGGATGTAACGAATGTTCGATCTTTCATGGGCATTACCGGTTACTATCGGAGGTTCATTGAAGGTTTTTCGAGGATTGCAAATTCGATAACTTCTTTGCAGAAGAAAGGGAAGAAGTTTGATTGGAACCAGAAATGCAAGGAAATCTTTAAAAAGTTAAAAAACTTATTAACCAACGCACCTATTTTAGAATAGTTGATCCAAATAAAGAATTTGTAGTGTGCACTGATACTTGCAATGATGGCTTAGGCGGTGTTTTGACTCAAGAAGGGCATGTTATTTCCTATGAGTCAAGAAAATAAAAAATTCATGAAAATAATTATGCAACTTATGATTTGGCATTAGTAGCTGTTATACATGCTTTAAATATGTGACGACATCACCTAATTGACAAAAAATTTATTTTAATGACTGATAATAAAGGATTGAAGTATCTGTTAGATCAGCCTAATCTAAATGCTAGACAAGCTAGGTGGCTAGCTTTCCTAAGTGAGTATGATTTCAAAATTCAGCACATTAAAGGTAAGGAAAATAAAGTTGCTGATGCACTAAGTAGGAATGTAAGGCTGAATTTTTCAGCAGTTATCAGCACTTATACTACAGATTTGGATGAACAGCTTAAAGTAGGAATAGAACAAGATGAAATTTACCAAAATTTACAAGCTAAAACTAAACAAAATCCAACAGAAAGCTTAAGTAAAGGGTACAGTTTGAATGCAAAATAATTTTTACTGTATAAAGACAGAATGTATGTACCTAACGTACCTAAAGTTAAGCTATTAATTTTGGATGAAATTCATAAAACTCCATACTCAGGTCATCCAGGCTATCAAAATACTATAACTATGTTAAGAAAAGAATATTTTTGGCCAAATATGAAGATTTAATTAGTAGAATATATTGCTAGGTGTTTTGAATGCCAGCAGGTGAAAACTGAACATCAACACCCAACTGGATTACTTCAGCCATTACCCATTCCTAGCTGGAAATGGGAGATAATTAGTCTTGATTTTGTTACTGGACTGCCTACAAATTAGAATTTAAATGACTCTATCATGGTAGTAGTCGATAAGTTAAGTAAAGCAGCTCACTTTATACCTGTTAAAACCACCTATAAAGCTGCAAACATAGTTGATATCTTTCTAAAACAGATTTTTTGATTGCATGGAATACCGAAAGTCATAATCTCAGATAGAGATCCTAAATTTACAGGAAACTTTTGGAAGTCTCTGTTTAAAGGATTAAACACTACATTAAATTTTAGTACTTCGTTCCATCCTCAAACAGATGGACAAACTAAAAGAGTAAACCAAGTACTGGAAGATTTATTAAGAATGTATGTGAAAGACCAGCCAGGTAAATGGGAGGATTCTTTGCATATGGTAGAATTTGCTTATAATAATAATTATCAGACATCAACCAGATTTAGTCCTCTCGAAATTTTGTATGGAAGGAAATGTAATACTCCTATCTCTTGGAGTAATCCGGTGGATAGATTGGTATTAGGTCCTGAACTATTAAAGGAAATGGAAGAAATTGTAAAGCAGGTACACGGTAATTTGAAAGTTGCACAGGATTAACAGAAAAGTCAAGCATACTTTAAATGAACTCCAAAGGAGTTTCAAGTAGGAGAACATGTGTTCATCAAGGTGAGGCCCAAAAAGAGCTCTCTGAGATTGGGGAGTTGTGCAAAACTAGCACCTCATTACTGTATTCCATTTGAAATTTTTTCCAGGATTGGACAAGTAGCTTATCAATTAGCATTACCACCCAATTTAAGAGTACATAATGTTTTTCACATTTATGTATTAAAGAAATATGTTCATGATGCTACTCATGTTGTTAACTATAATGATGTACAGGTGGAACTAGAAGGAAATTTTCTGGTGGAACCGGACTGTATCCTCGGGCGGAGGGAGATCACACTTCGGAACCGCACCATTGGACGGGTGAATGTGCAATGGAAGCACCTTAGTCCAGAGGAGGCCACCTGAGAATTGGAAAGTAATATGCGAGATGCATATCCAATTCTGTTCCAGGGGAATTTCGAGGATGAAGAATAAATAACATTGAGGACGATGTTATGTTCTAAGGGGGTGTGTATGTCACATGCCCCAATTTTGCAAAAACAATATTATCTTATTTGATTTTATTTAAAGACAATATGTTAAATTTTATGCTAAGTTGTAATTGATGACTTAGCAGAGTCAAGGATATTTAATGTAATACTAATCAATTGACTGTTTCTTTTTCTGCTAACCTTTAGCTGTTAGTAAAACCGCAGATTCAACATTTTATGTTATCTCAAAATTTTAAATTTTTGTGAAAATTTGGGGTTTTGACAATGGTAGACCATAAGCATTTTCTATTAATGACAAGCCAAATACCCTTTGCAATCAGTGCTTTAGCGAAAAAGTGTGGATTTTTAAAACCCCATCCACCCATCATTTTAGGAATAACAAGTTTGTCCTAGGTGATTCAAGCAAAATATTTGTCCTCAACATTGCTTTTCCATAAGAAATTATAGCTCTTTCTGATATGTTCAATGATCCATGTAGGAACAAAAGCAAGGGAAATCCAATACATCGAGAGAGCCTCCGGAACATATTTCATAAGAATATATTGCCCACCATGAGTATGCCATTTATTACACCAAAGTTGTAGCCTACTCTCCACTTGCCAATGAGCCTGGACCAGTCCTGCCTATAATAGTCATTCAGTTTTAACACAAATCCCATGTATCTAAGGCTAACCTGTAGGTCAAATTCTAGGAAAAGAAAAGTATCTAAGATAAAGCGAGTTCCTTCCACAGATAAATTGATATCTGAAAAAGAAGATTTCCTAACATTCAGAAGCATACATGTAACTTTAGAAAACTGATCTAGAATGTTCTTGATATGTATAAGGTCATTTTTGGATCCATCCGAGAAGATGAGGATATCGTTAACAAAAAGGAGGTGAGTGATGGTAATATGTCCAATGACTTTGATGCCCTTGTAGGAGTCCATTGTTCCGAGTGTGTGCTATCTCCCTGCTAAGACCCTCCATCACTAATATAAATAGAAGAGGTTCCAGAGGGCACCCCTGCCTTATCCCACGCTCAATTCTGAAAAAATATGTAGATGATCCATATAGGAAACACATAGAAGTCCAGGTTATAAAAGGACTAGAGAATCCCACCCGGTGTAGGATTAAGAGAAATAAGACCAATTTACATGGTCACATGCCTTAGTTAAATCCACTTTCAGAATAGTTGCTTGTAACTTTTTGGGCTTCGCCGAATGAAGCACTTCTTGTGTAGTCCCGCTGGCATCAGGGATTTGTCTACCTTTCAAGAAGGAAAATTGTTCTGGGGATATTTCTGAATCCAGTCATAACTGTATAATATAAAAAATATGGATCATAGTCCATCAAATTCCCTAGATCTAAGATGGACCACCCTGGTCCCCTCGGTCTCCATGTACTCTGGATTCTTCAGCGTCCTCAGCTTCAGCAGCCTCAACAGCATCTATGTATACTAAAACTGCTCTGACCACCCGCCTCAAAAGGCATATTTAGATAGGTGGTACTCCAACCACAAACTCCTGCATGATGGTTGGGATGTGCTCAATCCGTAAGGTGGGTACTCTTTGGGTAAGCCTGGCCAACTTCCCCTCAAGAACCCTAATCAGCCCTTGGTCTTCTCCTAATACAGGACGCACATACATGCGTGGATGCCCTTCAGGGAATATTGGTCCAATATCTGCATTTTGACATGTTTATAGGATTAGAACTCTTATACATATGTATATATCTCTATATTTAAAATTCATAAAAATTTTAAAACTTGAAAATAAAAATTACCTAACTCTCCCCATGCTCCTCCTGGAGGGAGAACAAGGTCTGGGTCACCACGGAAATCCATACCAGCATATGGAAACTAATCCAGTGCTGGAAACTGTCGCTCCCACCAAAAGTAGAAGTCATCATCATATACACTATGCACTGAGCCACCTCCTCCCTGGCAGAGGAAGATATCTCCCCATCTACTTAGCCTAGGATGACGAGGAGAACGAACTGGTAGGGGTACTGCAGGGCTCAATCCTGGCACTCTCTCTCTCGAAGGCTACTAGTATGATAGAATGTCCAAAGTTCTTCCTCCTTCTTCTCTTGCAGTTAGAGAGTTGTTTTCTCAAAATCGGGATCACTCCCGAGCACCAATCATATAAGGCCCCTGCATGCAATCCACTGCTAACCTCATCCAGTTTCATGTAGCAAGATGAAGAGAAGATGATCCCGCAACCCTCACTATAGTACTTCTCAATACCTGTAGAGGAAGATCACGTATGTGTACAATAGGGATACAACTCCCTCTCTTTTGGGTACCTAGTGTGCAATATATGTCAATGTAGTTTTGGACACTTAGAGGGTCACCACCTCTGCCGGTGCCCTCCAAGTTGACTGGAGCTCCCCATCATGAAGAACCGGTAATGAAATATATATCCTCTGAAGTAATCTCCAAGGACTCACCTTGAAGGTCAAACATGCCCAAATCACGATCCCAGTAATTTATCATGAACTCTAGCAGGTAGACATTGGCCCGCATAGGTGATGTACAGAAAAAATTTAACAACCCACTTGAATGTAAAACATTCATAGTGGGGACATCCTAGAGTGCTTCTTGATCCATATCTTCATGCCCGCGTTCCCTCCACTCAAGCACCATATTCAAACCTAGTCAAACAAGCATTGCAAACCTTTAGTTTCATGTGAAAATTCAAAATTTTGACCCAAAACACTTCTTTTTCCCCTCACGCACCATACACGGCTGTCTAGTTAGGCATGTTGCATACTGTACACGATTGTCCTTCGGGAAACCCACGTACAGAATGCGTTTACGTGAGTTTCACTATAGCGAACCTGCATACACAACGTTCCTTGCTTAAGGGCTCTCAAAAATATAAAATTTGGACTAAATTTCGAAATTCGCTAGGATCAAATTGAAGAGATTGGGGTGTAGTCTTATTTGACACTTGCGGAATTGGATTTGGTCCACCGGATTGTCCACACTGATCAACTAAAGGTAGAGGTGAAAACTTGTCTTTTATGGCTAAAAATCCAAATGGTGAGTTTTATTTATGTTTTTGAACTATTTATAGAAATTATATTTCTCAAGTAGGTTTTTTCCCGATAGTTCATAATTCACCAAACTAATAGCATATCTTTTTGCCTTGTAACAGGTTTATCATTGTTCTAAGGTGTTTTTTGCTCATATAGGATGGTTTTTTGTCACTTCACATGCATTTTGCATCTATACTTACTCCATGTTAAACTTAGCAATCAACATTTTAACCATGGACTATGGTATTTTTAACCATTAACTCCTTGTCTTTACCATCGTTCTTCCATGGATAGGGTCTTCCTCTCATGAGTATCCTCATTTAGAACCTATGTTGTCTTTCGATACTCATGCTGCATCTGCCTTAGGTACAGGGGAATCCTTTTAGCTAATTTTCACACCAAATGGAGCCTCATGTTGGTCTCTTTTTACGAGCTATCCCTTTATAGGACTCCCCACCCTTATGGAGTTTCATTAGGCCCAGGTCTCACTCCTTAAAACAGACTTGACTGCCGAGTTAACTTGTCCTTTCAAGCTCATTAAGAATATGTGAATGGGCATCCGCATTGGTGGTAGGTTATCTCTTTCTCGGACCATGCGGAATAGCACGAGAAAGGATCACTCTCTTTTCTACAGAATTGAGAAGAGTATTCTCAGTCATAGGTTTATCACTTTTCCGGACCTGAGGGACTAAATTTACGGAAAAGGAACACCCGGTATGAGCTTAGTTTTCTCTTTTTCATGCTTTGGATCTAAACATGAAAAAGATTCTGAGTGTACTTTATGTCTTTTCCATGCTCGTTAAACACTAAGAACAAAGCATCGAGTTTATTGTTGTAAGCCCCATTTCTCGTACTCAAATGGATCTTTCTGAGTGATCTGGCTTTCCTTCACACTCGTAAAACTCAAGCTATATGTTGTTCTCGAAGGAGCGTTGGGTAGGTGGTAATTTAACCTTTTTCGGATCTCCCTAACTAAGTACGAAAAATGTTCACCTTTTCTTCTACAGAAGTTAAGAGAGTTCTTCTGTGGTATGTTTTATACTTTTCTGGCCTTAGGAGACTAAATTGGACGAAAAAGGACCCCCTTGGAGTCTTCTTTGGAGTTTTTAGACTCTCTAAATGTGAAAACACCAACTGAGCATGTACTAGTTCGGGCTCATTAAATCCACGAATCAGTGACACTATCAAGCAATATTCTCTCTTCTCTTCAAGCTTATTAAAAAATGAAGAGAGACTCGAGTTGACTTTCCTGGACCCGTTAAAATTTAACAGGGAAGGTAAGGAAGAAGTTTTCTTTTGGTTTTCAGTTAGTAGCAGCATGTCATCCTCTAACATAGCACTCTCTATCTTTTTCGATACCCATGTCTCAGTGTTCACTTTCAGTTCAGCTATTACTTCGAGTTTATTACTCCTCCTCTTGTCAGTTCTACTTGGGGAATCTGATCATGTCTCCTACATGACAGATAAGTCTAGTTGTTCTATCTATAAAGTTAAAAGCTACCTTGGGTCATCTCTGTGTCGTGCTCACTGTTCAAGGACTTAACTCAATGTCTGATCTATACCCTAATCCCATCATTGTCATATCTGTTATCACTTGTTTCTCCCTTCCTTTACCCAGTTCCTAGTCACTCGTGTGATCCGTTGGAGGATCTATTTCCTTCCTTATCACAGTATGGTTCCACATCAACACTTCCTGATGACGAAGACCTAGAGTTTTGACAATTGTACCTCAGGATTCACTTTGATTATTGGTGAATTCCTTTGCTTCAATTGTCGATTATCACCTATTGATTGACAATCTGTTGAATTCACTCCATGTTCGACTTCAACCTACATCTATTCACATGGCTTGGATTGTACTGGTTCTTTGGGATGGTTTATGAAGACCTTAGTTCCCTATCTATGGACTAAGTTGCGCAATATTATGGTCTATCCATTTACACAGCTTCCAGATCTTCGAAGACTCATCATTATTGTATATTGTGGCTTCGATCCACCTTTTTAACATACGCGGTATTGTACCCATACTATATGATGTACTCAAACATTGTAAAGGAGCTAGTGTTCCAGTATATTGAACATAACATCCTCAGATATGACTTTGTATATGACATTATTATGCATTTGTTTCAGGTACTACCTCTGCTCCATTGGATTTCTAAGTTCTCCAAAGTTAATGATTATAATGTATTTCGGCCATCGCTTCCCTCCGACCTCACACATTAGGGGGCATCTGTTATCAACCCAAATGGCACTTCTCCATTCGAGTGCCGACACTTCAAATGTTGGTACACAAAAGGACACTTATGGATTGCATGTTGCCTAAACACTATATATGGGCATGACATGATATGCATTCACTATCCAACCAGCTTGCTATTTTATGTTTCTATATGTTGATTTCCGTACGCGACTATCTCCACAATAACTCGCATAATATACGCACCTATCTGCATCCCAACCCACGTACAGATCTGTACGCGGGTTTCCCTTATAGAAACTCGCATGTCATACGCGGTTTTCCAGAATCCATACTCGCGTACACATCCATTCGACATTAAAAATAATAAAACACGATTAATGGAGTTTTGTTGAGCCCTAATCATTAACTATCTCAACTGTCTCAACCTCCTCAACCTTCGAAACTGCCCTATTTCCCAAAGTATAAATAGAGGCCTTAAGGAGGGCATTGATCAATCATACTTGGAGAGCAAAGTTATGCTAGTGGTATATCTTCAGAAGTCTTTGGAGCAGCAGAACTTAGAGTCCTTTGGTTGCAGAGGAGTCCTTGTCTTAGACGTTGGGTTGTACACTTATCTCATTCACTATTGTTAATAAAGAGAATTATTCATCCAACTTTGTGTTGAGTCTCTTTCATGTATCACGGTTGATGAATATTTTTGACTAAGCACTCTATATATTATTTATCTAACTTGTCATATATACATGTATAAGATTGTACTTGGAGAATTTTCTCTTTGCAGGTGAAGGAGGTGCATCCCTGAAAGCTTTGGAGAGAAGCAGAGCGAGAGAAGAGAAAGCTTGGATCAACCGTCATTAATTGGGTGAGTTCAACATCTCTTCCTATTCCTTTTATGTACTTTAAAGCTGATTGTTTGCAAGTTTTAGAAGTAAGTTGGTAACCCCAGACCCTAGGTTACAAGGGTGTTTATTCCTATACAACAATGAGATAGTGATGCAAAAGAGACACAAGAACAAAGGAATCTTGAAAGCTTGTGAGGCTAATCAGAGACCCAGTGACTTGAGCTCAAATTAAACAATAACCTAGTCTCAACAAATTTTCTTTTTTCAGAGAAAAAAGAAGTCTTTCTCACAGTTAACGAAAAATAGAAACAAGAAAACTGATCTAAGGGAGTCTTTATTTTTAGTACTAGTCTATAACAGGTAGAAATGTAACTTACAAGCAGTAATGAATGATGAATCTAACCTAGTTTTTTTTATTTTGACAAACAAGCAATTTCCACATAAAATTTTTAGATTTCAATCACTCAAGGAAATTCAAACAAGTCTGGAAAAAACTAACTGAACACACAAAAATCCAAAAATCACAAATCTTGTGCAAAAATTTGAAAAAATCAAGGTCTGGGACATGCCTACCTAGCATCGCGCCGAAGGGGTTGCTGAAAGAGAGGTTTCGAAGCAGAACTGCTTCTTGTTCATTGATCTCAGTTTGTGGCACTGCCTATTGCTAATTGGACTCAGGTGGTGGCACCACTTGTTGCCTAAGGCACATGCACGGTTCCCTGTAACAATACAAGACACAAGGAGAGCGAAAAAATCAAGTTAAAAATTGCAAAAACTCTACAATAAATGATGAATCAACAACAATACATAGAATATAAAGTCAAGGTGACTCATATTTGAAGAGTTCTAAAGATTTCAAACCAAAGATTCACTAGGTCAGATGTAGATCTGACTGCAAAGATTGGAGGCTAGAGCTTGGATTCGGATAAGAGTAGTTCAAAAACTGAGGAAGATCAAATAACTACTCCCTAGCGGAGTCGCCAAATTTGTTATTAGGAATATAACACCTTCTGCAGACAGAAGCTATTCCTCTAGTCTGAATGGTTCAGATCCAGAACAAATGAGTAACAACTAGGTTGAAGACTTTCCCTGAAAGCTATAGATGTCTATAATAAAACTTTGAGGAAACACCTGTTGACCTGCAGAAGCACATCAAACATACAACAACATCAAAGATACCAGAAAACTATCCATAGGTCCATATTAGTGACTAAGGAATCTAATAATATATATGTGAGATTATAACACAACAGATATATGGGAAGGAAATCAATTTTGCATTAATAGATGAATGAAAGAGCTTAGAACTATTTTTTCTCAGTGTTGATGCAATCCTTCACAAGACTAACACCTCATCCCCGATAGCTCCAACTTGCTCCTTTATGCTCTCTAATGGATTAGGTTAGGATGTTAATTCAACAACATGACTTTACTTCTTTCTTTCTCCCCTCAACCATGGATTATGAGCTTGTATTTATAGGGCTCAAAGCGATAGGAATGGTTGAGAAATTGGTGGGTGAGGTAGCCATGAGATCCTCAAAGGGAGGATCTCGAGCTTAACTGACCCAGGTGAGTAGGGCTAAGGCTAGACACAAGGCTTTTGTTCTAGAAGGTTCATGAAACCTCCTTTTTTCACTTTTTACCAAGTGGCACTATTTATACTCCTTTATGACAGAGCGGTGATAGGTGAGAACCACACCAACAATAAAGGTTAAAGGCGGTGGCACTGCCTGGTTTCCACATAGCTTGGGAGGCACTGCATAAGGTACCACTTATCTTCTTAAGAGGAAGAGCGGTGATGAAGTTTTGTATGTTAAAACCAACATCTAGAGAATGTTTCACTTCAAGTTTGGAATTTGAGGGAAAATATCTGTGTTAGGGACCCTATCACATGCTGGTGACAGAATTTGAGTGTAACAGTCGTGACTAATAAAATTAAATAGAGTTAAAAATAATTAAACAGAGAAGTAGGATACATGTTTGATGAATAAGAACAACTCCAGATTGAAAGGGAGCAATTGTGAAACTCCAAAATGAAGAGAAATGTTGGTAAAGGTACTTATAAGAAATTTTTTTGAGTTTAGTAAGTTGTCTCTATTGCCCATATCCATGCAGTAGAAGCATATAGAGGCCAAGGAATGAGTAACCAGTGACAGTATTAAATATATAAAGAGATATGGAAGTCTGATAAAATCATATTACAAAGGTAGGGTGGTGTTAGGGAAGGCTATATGCCTAAAAGGGGGTTGTAGCCTGTAATATTCCAAACTGATATTTTTCTTTTTCTGTGTGTACTGTAGACGGCTAGTAGGCTTATGCCTTAATAAAATAGGAAAGCAAACCCTGATCGTTGCATGCATGCAGTTGCATGTATATTTGTGCCCTATATAATACTAAAATGCTAGAAAATAGGAGAAATTAATGCATGTACATACCAGTATGTAGATATGTTGATGATGAAGAGGATGGTCCCCACATGCAAGGATTTTGATGGAGAACTAGGGAGATAAGACAAATCATCCTCCACATGTGAATGCGCCCTCCTCTAAAGCTATAGATGATCCTCAATAATAAATAATCCATGGCTGAAAACCCACATGAAGTGCAATAGGGTTATACTACCCCTCTAGCAGTGATGGAAGTAGCATGCAGAAGAAACAATGGCTCAATAGCCCAAAACGTGAGTGTCCTCCTCAACTGAATTCTCCCATGCAGAAAAATGCCTTCCAAAAAGGGAGCACTGATGATAAATTGCTTGATACTCAAGCTGAGATGCCCTTCTTCTATGGGAAGGGTGATGAGGGTGTTCTGAGATGAATATAAGTAGCATGCAGAAGTTCTTCCCTCTATAGAGAAGAAAACGAATGGATATTTCTCTGACCACGGTACCACGGTATGATGGCGAAACCCTCCAACTGGATGAATAATCAATCTCATGAAGCAAATGTTGAATATAACCTGATGATGAAGTAGTGTTGAATCTGAATGATCCAACTTGATGATGAACTAGGGAGGATAGATTTCACTACTGAAATACACTAGTTAGTTGAGCATGCACTCAACCCCAACTTAGCTTGTCGATCTCTCCAATGCAAATCCTCAAATCAATAATCATATAAGTTTCCTTTTCCATTCACTTTACCTTTATTTTATAATATTGCAACTGCAAATAACCTAAATTTTGACCTACTTAAGTCACTTTAACTTCTAATTTGCAGTTGAATTGCATGCAGGTGCATGGAGACTCAATCGGGTGCATGCATCATGAAATAATGCTCATATGTCATGCATGTAGGTGGCCTTTGGATCTGGTGTCCCCCGTCTAACCAATGATGATATAATATTGATGCCCTAGATCTTATTATATGACATCAGTCCATAGCTGATTCCCTAACTATCAATGCTCGCTCGATCCTATGGGAATCATATAGGTTAGCGATTCGATCCTTAATGCCTTAGCAGAAGAGGACATTACATTCATCTCCGCTTGAATTTGCTTACCCTCAAGCAACTGTAAAGCTAGGTGCTGTAACACATGTTCTCCCTCCCAAGTGGCCTCTTCTATCGGCAAATCTTTACACTAAACCAAGTAGTCTCTAATGATTTTGTTCCTCAATTTCTTCTCTCGCACCTCTAGGATCCGCTTAGGAATCAGAATCAATTTCCTCTCATCATCAAGGGGGGGGGAACTCGGAATATGTAACAATATACTGACTGAATTCCTTCTTGAGGTTGGAGACATGAAATACGTTGTGAATCTTGCTCTCTGGGGGTAGTTTTAGCTCATATGCTACCTCTCCAACCTTCTAGATTATCTTGTATGGCCTATAGAAGCGAGGTTTGAGTTTTTCCGCTCCTTTGTTTTTAAGAGATGATTGTTGGTAAGTTTGGAGGCATAAATAAATGAAGTCTCCTACCTCAAAAATGCGCTCAACCCTGTGCCTGTCCACATATATCTTCTGCTGATTTTGAGCAGCATGTATGTTCTCCCTGAGTATCTTGAGGATATCTTGACCCTCCTGAATACACTCTTTGGCCTTGGGGGCCTTGCTATCACCGAATATTTGGTCCGCGAAAGTGGAAACATCATACCCATACAGAGGTCGAAAAGGGGTCATCCCAATCGTCATATGGTGGGTGGTGTTGTAACAATGTTCACCCAAGTGTAGCCATTTGATCCATGTCCTCTGCTGACCTGATACGTAATTTTTCAAGTATCCCTCAATCCACTTATTTACAATCTGTGTCTTCACATCACTTTGTGGATGATAACCTGTGCTCATCGATAACTCTGTCCCCACTAATCGAAAAATATCTTTCCAAAAGGCTCCTATGAATTTGCTGCCCATGTCACTGACAATGGTCTTGGGTAACCCGTGGATTCTAAATACCTCTCTGAAAAATAGTTCTGCTACCTATGCTGCTGAATAAAAATGGAAAAGAAGTGAGAGAAATTGGTCAATCTGTCCACCACTACGTATAAGCAGTCTCTACCTTGAACCTTGGGTAGCCCAGTAATAAATTCCATAGAGATGCTCTCCCACTTCTGCTCAGGAATAGGTAAGAGATGTAGTAAACCAGCCGAGTGGGTGTGCTCTATTTTGTTATGTTGGCACAAGCTACAATCTCTCACAGTTGTATCACATCATTCTTGAGGCCCTTCCATGAGAACCTTTCTCTAATATGTATGTAGGTCTTGAGAAACCCTTGATGCCCTGCTAATGGTGAATCATGTGATACCTGCAAAATATTCTTCTTGAGGGAAGACTCTGGAACCAAGAAGATTCTATTCTTGTATTACATGATGTCATCAATTACCCAGTACCTATAATCCTGAATATGTCCATCCAAAAGCTCTCAAGCAAACTTATCTTTGGATTACTCAACCAAAAGATGAGATCTCCAATCCAATGAGATGCTCATAAGGGATAAAGTAGCTAGTCATTTGGAAAGTGCATCGACCACTACATTGTTCTTTCCCTTTACGTACTGAATCTTGAAGTCATACGCTTGAATTTTTCTTACCCATTTCTGTTGTCTCTCATTTATCTCTTTCTTCTCTAGGAAGTATTTCAAGCTATTGTGATCTGTCTTAACCTTGAATCTACCTCCCACCAAGTACTGCCTGAACTTGGTTAGTGGATGGAGAATGGATAACATATCTTTGTCATATATCAAATACTCATGCTCATATTCTTTGAGATTCCTATTCTCAAATGCAATGGGGTGGTTGTTCTACATCAAAATTGCCCCAATTCCCTCTCCTGAAGCATCACATTCTAACATGAAGGGTTGAGAAAATTCTAGTAAAGATAATACTAGGCATGAACTCATTAACTTTTTCATTTTCTTGAATGTTTGTCATGCTATCTCTGACCAATTGAATGCCCTCTTCTTTCTAATATCTGTGAGGGGTGCGGTCATCTGTGAGAATCCACTGACATACCTCCTGTAGTAGGTGCAAATGCCCAAAAATACCTTCAGTTCTATCACATTTTTAGGTGTAGGCCAATCCACTATTTCCCAAATATTCTCTAAGTGCACCTGGACCCCATTGGCCCCTATCACATGCCCCAAGTATAACATCTCCTGCATGACGAACTCACACTTGGACATTTTGGCATATAGTGACTTCTCCTGTAGAATGCCAAGTACTTCATCTAGATGTCTCAAATTTTCTTCCCAAGTTCTACGGTATATCAATATGTTGTCGAAAAATACCAGAAGATACTTATGTAACTGAGCCTTGAATATATGGTTCGTGCATGACTGGAAATTAGTTGGTGCATTAGTGAGACCGAATGGCATCACTAAAAACTCATAATGTCTGTAGTGGTAACAGAAAGCGGTCTTTGAAACATCCTGTTATCTTCCCTGGATCTAATAGTAACCTGAGCGGAGATCAATCTTGGAAAAGTACTTTGCCCCATGTATTTCATCCATCAGCTCATCAATATTGGGGATGGGATGCCTTTTATTTATGGTCTTCTTGTTGAGTGCCCTGTAATCAATGCACATGCGTAGGGTTCCATATTTTTTCTTTACTAACACTACTGAAGATGCAAAGGGACTGGAGCTAGGTTTGATGTACCCTAGCTTGATTAGTTCCTTGATTGTACTCTCTATCTCATCTTTTTACCTCTTGGTATGTCTATAACGAGTGGTGATAAATTCCTGAGTCCCCTCCTCTAACTCAATAATGTGCTCAATTCCCCTATATGGTGGTCGACCTGCTGGAAGGTCTCCAAATACTACCTTGTGCTTCTACAGTAAGGCCTCTATATCTGTTAGATGTTGGGTGGCCTGATCTGGTGGTTTCTTGAAGGTAACCAAACAAACACTTTGCTACCCACTCAATATCTCCATGTCGGAGTACTGCCTCCATCCTGTGGGAGGGTAGGTATTCATCTCTCTCAATACTACCGTATGTCCCTCTGCTCCTGTGAACTCCATCTCCATGGCCTGGTAGTTCGTGGAATACTTCCCTATGGAATACAACCACTGAACTCCTAATACCACACTCATGTTAGGTACATCTACCACATAAAATGTCTCTATCACTGTATAATTCCCAAGTGTTACTTTTAATTTAGGAATCCTCTGACTACACTTCATGGTGTGACCTGTTGCAGCTACTAAAAACCCATCAAAACTCTTAGTCTGAATTCCTCTCCTTTTAACCCATACAACATTAATAAAGTTGTGGGATTCCCCACCATTTATCAACACTCCCACTCTATGGCCCTGTAGGTTACCTCTGATCCGTAGAGTGTGGAATCTAGGAACCCTTGTCATGGTAGAAATGGTACCTCCTGAGGCCTGTCCCTCATCAACTATCTCTGGTGTCTCTCCCTTCTCCTTATCTTGATCATACTCATCCTCCCCACTGTCGAAATAGGCCTCTATGTAGTAGGGCTTTCCCTTTCCTGAACATCTGTGACCTGGTACCCATGGCTCATGGAAAGTGAAAGATAACTTCTTTCTTTGAAGGTCTTGTCGGGTATCATTGTCCATCCATTATTTCCTGGGCCATTCTCTCTGGAAGGGTTTCCTCTCTTTATCTTTAATAGGGAAATTGGTTCTAGGAGGAAACCTATTTTTGGGTACTGCATCCTCCAAATATCTAGTTCGGATGATGGCATCTTCTAGGGTGATGGTCCTATAGGACTTCACCCATCCCCGTAAGGGTTTAGTGAGACCCTCTTTGAACAACATAATCAACTTGCTCTCTGATATATCTATCACCATGACTTCTATCCTCTGAAACTCTGAAATAAATGCATCTGCACTACCTATCTAGTTGAGTTGTGCCATCTCTCTAAAGTGCACCTCAAGGTCCTTATGATAAAACCACTCAATGAGCCTCTGTGTAAAATTTGGGTACGGTGTGATGGTATTGTGACCAAGTGTCACTGACCCATGGTACCACCACTCACGTGCTTCTCCATCCAAATGAAATGTATCCAATTTAATGGCATTTGAATCAATCATTGGGTTGAGCTAGAAGTATGTATCCAACTTTTGTACCCAATTCTAGGTTGGGCCACCACGGGCACCCTCCAAGGTAGGGATAGTCAGTTTCCCTACGGTGTGCTGTAACTCATAGTTCTCGGTGAATGGCCTATTGTAATATATGGTTTTGTTCTTACTTTCAAAGTGGCAGAAATCAATGAAGGTTTGTTAGGATTATTAATCCTCCCTTTTCCAATTTGGTCATATGTCTAAATCAGGAGTCATGTCTAAATCGAGAGTCCATCCTGTCTATTTTTAGTCACTAGCACCATTGGGTCCACTTGGCCTAATTGGGGCACATGTTCCAGTTACTAAAGTGTGGGGAACACTAATTGAGGCCTACAACCACTAATCTCACGTGCATGCATCAATTTAGGAGCCTCCTCTACCAATCCCTACAATTTAAGAGCCACTGGGAGTGTCGATACCAACCTTCATAAGTTGAGTTCAGTTAGTGACTAGTCAAGCTGAGTCAGGAGTCAGTTACATTAAGTTCTAGTCCTGAACATTCAGTTAGCGCTAGGTTTACATGGTTGCATGCAGGAGAGGATTTTTTTTCACCTACCACAGTCAGTTAGCCTCAGTCAACACTGAAGTAGACACTTGAGTTGTGTTTTAGAACTCCATTGAACTCTGGTAATGGTTTAGACAAGGTCAGTTAACTATTGAGTCCTTCGACAGTGATTTAGAAAAGGTCTTAGTTACCTACAGTCAAGTAGAGTCTAATCAATTCGAATTTCCTCATGTGGATTTGAATTGCATGTGGCTATTTAAGCCATTGTATTTCATTGTAATTATTATCTAATTACTCTTTGATTAATGAAAAGCATTCACAGCTGCAAGCCATTTTTGCACTGTTTCATTCTTCAATAACTGAGTAAATTGTGTGATCTATATTGTGAATTGTGTGTTTGTCCACAGATCTATGTGCTCAATTTAATATGGTATCAGAGCCTTGATGGATAAGGCACTTCTCCTCCTTAGATCTCCTACTAGATCATTTTTAGCAAAAATGTTCCTTCCAGCTCTGCACCAGAAGCAAAAGGTTTACCACTTAATACCCCAAGTTAAGGAATTGTTGATCAAGCTTGATCACCTATGCTGGGTGTGATGAAAACCTGAAATTTGCAAGCTGTCCAACCTTACGGTGCCCTTTTTTTTGTTTTGCAGGTACAACTTCGAAATGGATTCATCAGTTCCTCTTCTCACCCAATCCTTAGACTATTTTGAATGGAATGTGAAGATGTTTGTATTTATGAATAGAAAATATCTCTATATCGTGGTTGATGGATTCGATAGAGAATATTTTGAGATTGAGAATGAATGGCTAAATGCCAAGGATGTGGCTTTTGAAATAATGAAACTGGCTCTTTCTCCTAGCTTGCGCTACCTCAGTAGATCTATTAAAGATCCACATGAACTATGGACAAGATTGGACAGAACCTTTGGAATGATTGATGAGGATCATAATAGCACTTTGGAGAGAAAATATAGGACCATAAGCATCCTTGATCCAAAACTCTTGGCCTCCACTCTCTCTGATGAAGTTATTCAAGATGATGAAGAAGCATAATCTTCTACACAGTCAATTCAAATTGAAGACAGTCTCCTTGCAGTGACTCCTTCTCCTGATGCTCCGGAAGTTTATGAGATATCTGAAATATCATCTCCTCATATGTCTAAAATATAAGAAGACATTCGAATCTATTATATTGAAGAAAAATACTACTGCACTTCCATGCAAACATTCACCGGTGATTTTCCTTTGAATTCTGTGCAAAATTTGCCAGTAATTGCTTCTGAAAGTGAAGAGAAATTTTATTTTTCTCCCTCTAATATTTCTGCTGGTGTGAAAATATGTAATACCTTGGATATTTTGGAAGAAATATCAGATTACCAGAGTGATCCATTCACTCCCCATGATCTAGATCTTCCAGCAAATTCCTGCAGGATTACATGCACCAAAATTCAGAATTTTAAAGAAGAAGAAAATTATGCATCCATCGTCTGAGTTGACCATACTTTTGGATCTGATATGAACCTTATTGGATCTGATATGATATTATTTGGATCTGATATGATATTTCTTAGTTCAAAATTTCAGGTTCATAAACCTTCAGTACTGCTTGTAGCTGTTCTCATCAACGGTGTGAAGAAACAAGTACCGCAAGTCTCCTTCGGAATTGCTGCTGGGGATTTGATTTCATTTCACAGTTTTGGATCTGTTTTGAACCTATTTATATCTATTTTAATTTATTATCTGATATTATTTGGTTCAAATTTTAAAATCCAAGGGCTTTCAGTCATGTGTGTAGCTGCTCTCACCAATTCCGGTGTGAAAAATCAAGTACCGCAATTTCTCTTCAAAACTGTTGCTGGGGATTTGGTGTTAGTTTCCTCTTATGATATTGCTGATATTTTATTTTTTGAATAATTATATATTTCTGAAGCTATATCATATTATGGAGCTCCATCATTCTCTCTCCACAGTCCAAGTGCTTCTCTACCATTGATCAAATGTTCATCTCTTCACAGAACTAGTAAAGAGGAAGACATTATGCATCCACCTGAACACTTGCTCCTAACACTTAGGGATAATTTTACCACTCATGGCTACAACATATCAGTTTCTTGATTTCTCCTCACATGCTCTGAATCCTCAAGAACCTTTTCTCACTTATCAGTTGATTTCAGTTGCTCTACA
>LPNX010245857.1:0-36683 GCA_001517045.1 Pseudotsuga menziesii
GATGCAACTAAGAGTGCAACTACTTTGTATTTTTCAATATAAAAGAATGAAAAATGAAATAAAAGTCATCTAAAACTCTCAGTCTCTACAGCAAGTATAAAAGACAAGCCCAGCAAGACACCAAGACAAAAAGAGTAATGCACTAATGGAAAAACAAAAAGGATAAATGACTACAACTACTTTCAAAGAAAAATCAATGAAAAAGCGGTCTCTGGTCACAAAAGAAGCATCCAACAGACAACATTAGACCCAAGGAAGACCCAACCAAAATCACAACTCACCCAACAACTTGCCACAACATCAAACTCAACCAAAAGGGAGAATGTATGCGACTGTATAAAGAACAGCTGCGTATGTACGCGACTTTTGGCCAAAAATTCATGTATGTACGCGACTTTAAGCCAAAAGCTCGCGTATACAGAGAAGGCAGTGGTAAAAAGAAGGCCAAGGCCAAACCAATAAAGGGGAGTGTCAATGGACATACATACTATAAAATGCGACACAAAAACAGGGAGAAACCAAGAGCAAGTCAATAATATCAAGCCCATTGTGCCTGCAAACCCCCAAATAAAAACAAGGAACATCCCCAGCAGAGTCGCCAATTCTGTTACGGAGAGAAATTCCTATGGCTTGGGGTACCACAACTAATAGCTTTGACTCCAGAAATCAATCTTTCCCAATATGCAATAGAAATAAAATGTCTAACACTAAAGGATCAGACCTTGTACCTTATTCCGGATGATTGAATTAGATCCCCGTTGAGCTTTCCAATCTTCATCTTGAATTGATATAATACTTCCTCAACAACAAGTAAACAATACAAGCATACTATATATCATGGTGTTAGATCTATTCTAGCATATATAATCAATAATGTAAAAGCATTTGACATATTCCAATGGATACAATGTTCAATCAAATACACATCATTGGACAGGAAAAGATAGTTCTTATTAATATAAATCAGAGATTACAAGATAGATACAACCTCTGACGGCACGTCTGCGAACCGGAGAAACTGAATCCCCCACTTGGGCCTCCACCACCTCAATCCTCCATCTCACGATAGCAAGCTCGCTAGCAAAAGGCAAGCTTGGGAAGAACACAGAAGTGCTCCAAAGGGACAAAGGGATGCAGACTCAAGTATAAATTCTGTCAACAATGGACTATAGTTTCTTTGCTTTCAATCTCTCTATATGCCTTAAATGTACCAAGGGGTTCCTTATATAGCTTCACAAGGGATAATGAAGGGTTGAATCCGAGCGATCTCAAGTCTTATGGAAGGCCAGGAGTCGAATGAGTCGGATCCATGTCAAGGAAAACCCCAAAAGGATTTGGATTATGCACACATCCCGATGTACGCGGTTATATGGGTCAAACCCGCGTATGTACGTGATTATCGGGTAAAAATCCGTGTATATAATTTTTCATATAGTTTTAGGGATGATCAAGGAAACATCAAAGGATAAAAGATGGTCCATGGGGTCTAAAGAGTCTGCAGCGGGACAGGGGAAGGCCATACAAAGTGTGATTCACCTGGAGTGGTGAAATCTTCTATAACAGTGTTTAGTCAGTTTTAGTAAGGGTTTTTCTCACTAGGATTGCAAAGCTTTGTATCATTTATTAAATTCCAACAACAAGTGTGATTATGACACCAAAGGTTTTTCCTAGGATGGTGATGTGAGTCAGTGTTCAGATACCTACCTATATGCATCTTTTTCCAGTATACTTGATGTGATAAAAACCCATTATCCTTCTTAGTGACCAATACATCCAGAAAAGACATGTAACTAAATTCCTCAATTTCCTAGTCGATTTCATGTATTTAGATTACCTATTGGGATCCTCTTCTTTGACTTCTCTAATTAAGTTAACTACTAAAGGGGATGTACAATAATGATCTCACAATAAATGGTCTACCAATTTGAAATCTTGGAAAAACTAACCTCTTCTACTATTTTAATGAGGAAGCCATAGGCCACAAGTTCAAATCCAGTCAAGTATTTCATGAGTACAAGCCACTATTGTGGCAGGTGCCTGAGCCACCCTCCATTTGGATATTCCAGGGAAGAGGGGGGATCCCACAAGATTTTCCTTGGAAACAATATATATATATATATATATGGGCAATATTCTTTTCTTATATTTTATTATTTGAATTTAAGGATTTTTTACATTTTGATTTATAAGCACAGATGTTACACATCTCAGACCTACTGGACTGTTATTTTTTTAATCTTTTATTCCTTTTAAATATTATATTCACCTAACTTATGCCATGTTTCACATCACCATTTGGAATAGATGTTACACACCTCACTCATACTGGGCTATAAAATGTACCTCACTTTTCTTTGTGTAATTAAAACTTCCATATGTATCCCACGTGACCAATACGGAGTAGCTTTAATCTTGTTTATTTAGGAATAGTTTATAGCTCCCACATAAGAAACGTGCATACCAATTAACCAAGTGTAAGTTCAGTTCTATTTACCTATATCTACACAGCTAGGTACAATCATTGTATCCAACAAATTATGCTTTGGATGGCTGGAGCTATATCATTGTCTACCAATAAATTATAACATTGTTCTTAGGGCATTCTAGGCCGGGTTGGAAGAACTGAAAGGGGCATAATTATATAATGCAGAGAGAAACCCACTGGCCTCCAATGTAAACATCCTTAATTTTGCACCATAAATTCAGTTAATAGTAGGATAATTATCCCTAGTCCTATAAAATCAATACAAATACATAATCTCATTTGTTGTTGTAGATATATTCCCCAATTGTTTGGCATTTACCTGCTTGAAAATTGTACTCGTGCCAAAGCCTTCATATCCAAATAAAAATATAATTTGAATCTTTTTCTGCTCCAAGTATTCTGGGACAGATAATATCTTGTCTTGAGCCATGGTAGTTCCTCCGTGGAGTGGGAAACAATAGTAAACAGCATATCAACCTTGTTAATGCCTTCCTAGAAAAGAGTCAAACCCGGCTGCTTCAAACTAAGATCCAAAGACAATATATTTTTTAATTACACATTAAAGAACCCACGAAAGATTAAAAATAGTGCAGAGGGAAATAAAAATTAGCCCTAAGTAAATTTAAAAGCAAGATTTACCTTGCCCCATATGTTTCCTTTTATATTATTCTGACCTTCTTCTTCATATGATCCATTTGCATACACCCATAAATGAGTGTCACGTTGGCACTGCACCCCTGTCAACTATACAAGCCCCAAGATATCACCAGTATTTATTACTCATCAAGATATCACCAGCAATACAGTGCCCATTCCAGACGCAAGCACAAGAGATCCAGGCCTGTTCATGGATCGATTCTATTAAAAGTCACATTACAGAACATGGAGAAGTTAGATTAGAAATTAAGAATAGGAAAAAAACCCTAGATGTTATATGCATCAATAGACTCAGAATGCTCATGAACCCTAATCATTGCAAGTACTTTAACCTACAAACGCACACCACTGATAAAATAAAATAGTGAACACATATTTCTGAACACTCAAAACAATATTTGTACTTTCTATTAAACCTAAATGTAGATTTCTTTAACCAATTTGGGAAAAAATTTCTACAGAAATTTACCCATTTTCCCGAAGAAGAAGAAATTTGTGATCAAACACCAGAATTCGTACTACTTTACCACTAGCTTGGGATTCAAATAAAGGCTGTAGGGAGATATTATCTGCACCAAAATCTCATCATATCAGGCCATGTCGAAGGGATTTTAACAAAATGTATAATTTCCTTTTACCAAATGCATAATTCCAATTATTCTATCAATTATTCTAGCTAGGGAGCGTGGTATTGAGTTCTTTTAAGCATGTTTATGTTAGCAAACAACAACAACCTGTGGAGGAAGCATGCCCTAGATACTTATACAAATCATTTTTGCAAACAAGTTCACATAACATCTATACTAAAGGCCTATGGCCCATCCTCCCTGGGTAATATTTGTGTTGTCACAAACTTTTTTGGCTAGTTATAAAAATGATCATATTACACTTTGTGTAGTGAAAGATGTAACAAGACTTTGAAATATTTCCCAATTCCCAAGACTGTAGGAAAGAAGGAGGTGACCTGGATAGCTATGACAGATGAACTCTGAAGTACAACTCCCATAAGAGATAAGGAAGGCCTCCCTAATGCATAAGGCAAGGAACCACTGATCAGAGTATCTGAAGAATGTCAATAAGGACCAGTCTGAATCCCACTGCTACTAGCAAGGGTGTTTCTACTGATGATTTTGTTCAGTAAGCTAAATCAACTAATCAAATAATTTCCTAGCAAGTTAGACAAGTCAAATTCAATTCCCATCATACTTTAAATGTCAAGTGTCATATACCATAAGAAACACATGGATTAACACTAACTTGACCTCTCCTACTTCAATGGACAATCAACACTCACCTTATGTCAAAAAACAAATCTCAATAGAAAATAGATCAACATATGTTATTTATAAGTAAAAGTCAGAACCAAAATTAGTCCTAATATGTATGCAAAATTACCTGCATTAGTAGTGAACCAAAAATTATAATAATATAACTAACTCAAAATAGTGTATCTTTCAGTCTAATGAATGGAACAGTTGTGGTTATGCAGCCTAACATCCATTTTTTGTTCAAATATAAAAATTCAAACTTTTTTAAAAGGCGAAGCACCTACAAGATTACAATCAATATAAAGCAGGAAAGGTGCACTCGCCTGAACCAAGAAAGTGATGTAGTTAATATGCATGATGGTGCCTAGGAAAAAATTTTGTGACAAAGAACTTGCAGTCTAAGAATTGACATGGCAAATATATGTCCTACATATTATTCTTTTCATTTTTGAAAGGAATATTAAATATCTTAAATGTTTTTGTAATTGCATTTCACAACCTTCTCTTTTCAATATATGCAAACTCTTGATTCAACAAAGAGAACTCACTGTGCTAAAAACAAAGGGATATGAATGCTTTGGTGCAAAGATCTCGAATCAAAATGGGATGCACCATGTGAAAAGCACAATATGATGTCTAGAAACTCTAAACACCCATTCCTACTAGCTACCTTGCCAATAATAATAATGATGATCAATCAAACAGAAGAAAAACAGTATGGTAAAGGTAAAAAAAGGAGAAAATCATGACTTTCCAGTTCTCTACTAAGTGGGATTTTTCCCATCATTGTACAAATTAAAAATTGAAACCACAAGAATGTAAACCTGAATTTATCATAGATGTATCTCCTATCTTCAAAACAGACAAGCCTACTTTGCCTGAGACTCAATATATATAAGAAATGTTGAATTTTTTTACTGTAAATTTGGTTATCAGCTCAAGTTCATTTTGTTGTTGGATCGTAATATCCTTTTGTTTCAGGGATGGCTTTATTTTCTCAGTTCTGTGGCCTGCCATATCTTGTCCTGCCCATTTTTACAAATGTGAAACAATGGGATTATTAAGTTTTCCATTTTAGGCATGTAAAGATCTCGAATCAAAATGGGATGCACCATGTGAAAAGCACAATATGATGTCTAGAAACTCTAAACACCCATTCCTGCTAGCTACCTTGCCAATAATAATAATGATGATCAATCAAACAGAAGAAAAACAGTACGGTAAAGGTAAAAAAAGGAGAAAATCATGACTTTCTAGTTCTCTACTAAGTGGGATTTTTCCCATCATTGTACAAATTAAAAATTGAAACCACAAGAATGTAAACCTGAATTTATCATAGATGTATCTCCTATCTTCAAAACAGACAAGCCTACTTTGCATGAGACTCAATATATATAAGAAATGTTGAATTTTTTACTGTAAATTTGGTTATCAGCTCAAGTTCGTTTTGTTGTTGGATCGTAATATCCTTTTGTTTCAGGGATGGCTTTATTTTCTCAGTTCTGCGGCCTGCCATATCTTGTCCTGCCCATTTTTACAAATGTGAAACAATGGGATTATTAAGTTTTCCATTTTAGGCATGTAAAGATGCACGAACTACATTTTATGATTTTATTTTCATCCAATCCATTTCCATTTGTTAATATTATGTCCCAATCGCTGAAACTGACTATTTTTAATATTCTTATCTAATTATGTTGTATCCTGGAGTTGTTTATATAGTCACTTCATTTAGTTACCCTCGATCTGGGAAACAACTTCATGTCCTTGCAATGATCTTCACATTGAATTGCTTCATCCTGAAATGTGGTTCTTGATAGAAAAAATATTTAAATCATCTACTTAGAAAATCTTGGGCTAATTAATACTATGAAAAAAAAATCATTATCTTCTATGGCAGAGGAAATCTCCATTACATCATCCATTGTTTTAATTTATGTTTGAATATCACAGCAGCAGTTGTATACATCAAGATGCATATCATTATTTGCAGTTTGCACTCAGTAGTGGTGTAGTTTGCCCCTATACCTGCTTAGTTTTAGTAAGGCTTAGTTACAAATCAATATTTAAGGCTTAGTTCTAGTATTTTTTTAATAATATTTTTATATTTTTAATATTTTTATTGTCATTCACAACCCACTGTTTCCTGCAAATTTGGGGGAAACCTCTAGACGTATCCGACACTCGTACCCAAGTTCCCAACATTCCCACGTTCCAGAAACTTGTGCAACATAGCTAATATCTATCGGCAGGATAATATTACTCATTTGCAGAAACAATTGCAGAATAGAAGAACTGATTGATTCTTGGCAAAACTTTCACCCCCCTACCCCCTTTGCCCCTGAGAATATATTTTTAAATTTTTTTCTATTATTTTCACTTTTTACAATCCCTACTTGGTACTACTTAGAAAATAAATCAATAAATTCAGTATTTACATTACACAATCATGAATATACATCAAATGAATTATTATTTTTGGTATTTTATTTTATTCTTATAATTTTTGACACGTCCCCCCGTTCCCTTCCCCCCTTGAATTTTCCCTAAAATTTGGGGATTGTCTCCACACATCCCAAATGTGTGTTTCCTGGCCCTGTGCCCCCTATCCCGTAAACTTGGGAAAACATTGCTTTTATCTCAGAAGCAATAATACTGTGTAAAAAACTCATTTATATCAATGCATTTTTATGTGCAATTACTAAAACACCAAATGCAACAACAGAGGCAAAGTTATTATCAATTGGAAATGAAAAAATGACAATAAATTCACCAAAAATATTCAGGTATTTATGCACCACATTGCTGCACACAACCCAAAAATTGTATTAATTCTCCACATTGATGCAAACATGTAACATCTGGGTCAAGACACAATATTATGAGAGTACATGCATTACAATGGGAAAATTTCTATGTGATTTATATCTATCCCTGAGAAATACAAAAATTGATGTAGTTACACTTGAAAATAATCCAATATCAACAAAATACACATACTTTCTTGTTAAGGATTTGTAAAACTCCTTTAAGGAATTTAAAAAACAGAGGGAATCAGAAGCATACCTGTATAGGTGTTTTAATTAATGCCTTTCCAATCAAGGTTGCGGTGAATAATTTCCAGAATGGAGCTGAAAGTTGCCCACACATGATGCCCACAAGATCAAACAAAGGATTTGGTACCTACAATTTAAACATAAGAAATCAAGCTATAGGAATATTTAAAAGAAAATAAGAATGATGAACAATGGTAATTACATTGTACATGCCAAACAAACATCCAGTGTGAAGGGGTTGCACTAGAACTTACGCACATTTTTTTGCAACCAAGACATAGTTTACACCATGCAATGTCAAATAAAATATATTTTCAAATTGGATACAACTGAGAATTTACACCCTGGGATTCACCATTCAAACATGGGACTACTTACATCCTATGAAATCATTTCCATTTTTTCTAATCCTTATCCCCTAACAACTCAATCAAAACTTAGTTGCACACCACCATTTAAAAGAAAAAGTTATGCAGATGCCATTTTATGTGGAAAAAATGGTAAGCACTAGAATATATTTGTCACAATATCAGCCATCCATTTAGTCATATAATCGTGATACTATTATCATTATAAATATGCATACAATGACACCTGTAAATATAACATGATTTGAATCTATGCTACAAGTGCAGATACAACAAGTAAAGTCTAACTAGCACAGCTGATTCAATAGCCTTCATTAAGAAATCATGATACTTACAGATGCAAGGACAAGAATAGTAAAGAAGTTAAGATGTTGGAACTTTGAGACATTCCAGCGCTTCAGACACATGATCCAAACTGACAGATATCCACTTCCCTCAATATGAGAAGCATCCAACTCCTCTAGTTCTCCCAGTCTCTTCCTTGACAAGTGTGCTACAAGCAACTTCCCATGTAAGTTATACATCTCCTAAAGATGCTTAAAGCACAAGATATAAATTACGAGGTTAAAGCATCATCAAATATTTAAATTAAGAAAGAGAACCCAATTCTACAAAAGAAGAAACCGAAGGTAATTTTCATCATCATACACGTTAAGTTTGATTGTTAATCTCCATGGGTGTCAAAGGAATTGATGTGGATCCCTGTTTCTCGTTCATGATTTCAAAGCAGGCCAACAGTGCCAACGCCTCAATATAGGCACCGACGATCTCTAGTTCCTGCCTGGGCTATGGGATGAAGCTCCTTGCAACTACGCAGAGCTTCAATGGAGTCGTCCCAGTTTTTTAGTATAACCCAATAAAAGTGATGGAAAAAAACCACAGGAAAACCCTATGCATCATGCAGGGTGCCAGTTTTTTAGTATAACCCAAGAAAAATTATGGAGAAAAACCAGGAAAACCATATGCATCACGCAGGGTTATGGTGGAGGTGCTGAGCGGGATTGTGAAATAAAATATTCCCCAACATATTGCATATTTATAGAATTAAAAAAAAACCCTTTTTACCCCTAATATACCACCAATATATTGGCTTGTAATTTTTTTATTTTTAACCCCCCAATATGAATGGACGTGATATCATATTGGTCCCTAGGTGACGCCCCCGTGTCCAGCACCCTCTTGCTTGTGTTTCATAATTTTCCATTTCCCAATCATATAATTCAGCATCTGAATTATAACCAATGGAGTCTTGGTTACCTAAGTGAAGCTCCCCATAGATGTTTGGCTCGGTATAGTCCGTATTATTATGGATCTGGTAAAGCTGTCTGACATCAACCTCCTCATCTATCGGTTCTACCCAAGGTTGTCCCTGTGATGGATTAATGGAGACAATGACTTTTTGTCCATTTCCTTTTAGTTTGATACGTTCTTTATCTAAGGATATAGATGCTTTCATCTTTCGACCCCAAGGTCGATCGACGAGGGCTGGGAAGGAGATAGATCCTTCCTTTGGGTCAATAATTTCGAAATCAACCTAAGTCGATATTCCTTTGATGGTCGTGTCGACATATTTCCAAACCCCAATGGGTTCAATGAGGCCTTGATCGGCGAGTTTTAGGTAAATTCTTGACTCATAGAGTCGAGGGCAGCCCATCTTTTCCCATGTGTCCCTGGTCATGATATTTACCTGAGACCCAAAATCGAGCACCACTTGTCGGACGTGATAACCTTCGATTTCCAGGTCGACAAGTGGGTCGACATCATTTTTGTCCTTTTGATTTAGGCTGCAAATGTTCTTAGTTTGTTTTCCTGAGTTAGTGCTTTTTATTTCGTGTAATAAATCAATGAACTGGGCTACAGACTTGTCGGTTTGGATGAGATGAGTTAATTGCTGTGTCGTGCTAAGTCAACTGGTAAGAACATCTTCTTGCTGTGCAATGTCTTGAAATATGTGTGTGGCATCTTGATAAGTTTTTTTTTCCTTCAGAGGATCTGGATAACCATTTGTGTTTTTAATTTTACTAATTTGGGGGTTATCAGGCCCTGTTTTTGTGCCTTGGCGAGTGACAATATGCAGATTTTTAGTAGTGACTACATCATGCTTTTGTACACAAGACAAGACATTAACATTTTTCTTATTATTGATTTTTTCTAACATGGTAGGACAATCCTCCAGAGAGTGATCACCTACTCCACAATGCGTGCAGAATTTAAGGTCAGTTTTGTCCTTGTACGGACAGTTTGCGCATCTGTGTCCTTCTTTATAGAAGATGAAGCACTGGGTAGATCGACGTGGTCGTATGTCACGATTCCCGACGAATCGACCTCTTCCTCCAAACCCTTGTCGTCGATTATCGTACCGGTGCTCATATCGTCGGCCTTCGTATCATTGCCCGTTCTGGTCATTAGTATTATTTTGCTCATTGCTCCGCGCCACTACATTCGTCTGGTAGACCGCCTGATAGTTCTGTCTATTTTTCAGGTTCAGTTGACAGTCGGCCGTATTGTGACTTTTTGTCTCACAGATGGCGCACCAAGAAGCTTTTGCGTTTTTCATGTTAAACACACATTCTTTCGTAGAGTGATCCCCGGTCTCCTGGAAAATGTCGCAAAATACTTTAGTTTGCACAAATCGGACGTCTTGTCGCCTGTATTCCTGTCGACAATTATCTTTCGAGTGTCCGACCGTCGAACATTTAGTACACCAGATTTCTTGATTTTTGAGGGACAGTTCTTTCAAGGACTTCTACACACTTTCCAGTTGTTCTTCTATCCTATGGTCCATCGGATAGGCAGGTATATCTTCGTCCATTTCCACCTGCAGAGATTTAGTCGGCGCATCTTCATATGTCTTGAATGTTTCCAGACTGATGTGTCAGTGAACTTTTTGTGATAAGCCTACGAGGAACCATTGAATTAGTAATTGCTGATCAATAACATAATCTAATTGACTCAATAGGTCCTTCCAGCGTTTGTCATAATCGCGGACAGTCTCCCCTGGATTTTGCTGCGTTGTCTTGAGCTTTTTGGCAGCCAGGTGCTTAGCGTCTCGGGTCTTGAAAAAGGATAAGAACTATGCTTTTATCTCAGCTTTCATGGCTTTGGGTTGTCTTTCTGAAAAGGTCATGTACCAGGTCAGGGCCCTTTTCCATAAGGCTCCGACGAACTGAGCCATCTATCTGTCTTCATCCGTCACCCGGTTTGCATCCCAGATGGACTCGCAGATGAACCAATGTCGTCTGGGGTCTTCATCCCCCTCCTAGAGAGGAATGTGAGCTATTTCATGACCCATGTCTGAGTCACTTTCACTACTCTCGAAAGTTGGTGGGGTCGGAGGCGTGGGTGGCGGTGAAAGTGGTGGGGTTGTTGATGTGGTCGGGCCTGCGGAATTTTGGTTGACGAAACTGGTGCCTTCGTCGGTGGTCAATTCGACTTCGACGTACAGTGGGTTATTGTGGATTTCTATGGTCAATGATCCACTGGACTGTTGTGTACACAGGTCAGATTCGTTGCTTTCTTCTAAAGTTGTATGTGGCGGGGGGGGTGCTCCTTCCTGTGTCGGTAAGAGCAAGTGGATACTCCGAAAGGATGGTGCCGTTTGAAAGGTCACCCAGTTCCCTTCGACTGGTCGGTGTATGACAAGATGTCGTCTCGGGTATGGTTCATCACCTAGTCGGCTACAAATAGTGATGTCTCCAGCTCGTAGTCGGAGGTCATCTTCAATAATAGTCTGTATTCTGGTACGTGGATTTGCCGGGGAAAGGGTTATTCCGTCGTCAGGAGCTCTTAATTAGAGAGCTTCTGGCTGCTCTATCCACACTTCTTCCTCCATAGGGGACACCTTTTTCTCTACGCCCTCTTCCTGTCGGTCATGACCCGACTCTGGCGGATTCTCTTCATGGTTGGTCTCCCTAGGGTTTTGTTCTCTGGGCAGCCCATCAGCTCTTTCGTGTCTTGCTTCCCTTCTCTGCTGTCTCTCATCCCTTTCTTGTTTCTGATGTCTGACATACTCCCGTACAGTACTATTTTCTTGAAGTCTTCTACGGTCGACTTTTCATTACTGGTGACAGCTATCTTCTTTCGACCGACTAGGATCCACTATACTCTACCTCCGACACAAGACCAGCTACCCCCCCATAGCCTACCCAACGCTTTTAGAAAGCTCAAATGGTTCGACTCACTTGCTCAGGAAGTATTCTGACTCCCTTTCTGCAATAAACTTCTCCCACTTCCTCTGCTTTTTCGCCCAGTTGGTATTTGGTGGTTGTTCGCACAGTGGTGGTCTAGGTTCGACGATGTGGCCTGCTCCGTTCTCTATCAATAATTTGAATAGCAAATTCAGCAAGGTGCACAATAATTGTTTGGTGAAATCTGTGTAGAATTTCGCTTTTACAGTTTCCACTGACGTCCTGTCTTTGACCGCTTGCTCCTCACAGAAGTCGTCGGTGATTTTCTCAAACCACTCCGACAGATTTGTTCGGCCTCCTCGGAATAGTTTATCTAGCAACTGATGTTCTTTAGTTGTGTCCGGTCTTCTCATCCAGAAGCTGCTTCAACAGTTGTGGCACTGATTCGACAAACTTCTCATGCGTCTCAGTGAAAAATCTTGCCTTGGCTTCAGCAACTGTTAATCTATTTCGTCTTGCGTAATTTTGCAAGTAGTTCGCAATTTTACGGTCCCACCAGTCCTTGATCTCCTACTCTGGTATCATATGTGAGCATATATCTTAGACATGTACTACCGGCAATGGAACCAATGTTGTAATCTCACAGATCACATAAGGTTACCAATAATACATACTAAAAAATAACTATAAATCAGATACAAGAGACAAGAACAGATAGGAAAACAGAGTATATTAATGTAATGAGTTCATACAAGGCACAGAACTGAACTAAGTTATTGCTTGGCTCAACAACCTAATATATACAGGTTACAAAACAGTTACAAATAACTACCAATTGGTTCAGTGAACCGACACGACTATTAGTTAGCCGACTAATCTTTCTAGTTAGTCGGCCGACCGACTTAGTCGGCTGACTAAGTCAGTCTTCATCCAAGTCGACTTATGTCAACTTGCTCCTTCTACACGCACGAAGACTTTGAATGGGTTCAAGAGTTAAATTATGAACATGTTCCTTTCAAGTGCAGAAAATGTCATGATCATGGTCACCTATTTTAGATATTTCCTAATGAATAATATTCAAAGTGATGCAAAAAATCTAGAAGTGGTGGACGAAGACGGATTCTAGAAGGCTTCCAAGAAATGAAAGCACCTTCGTAAACCGCCAATTGTGGCTAAAGGACGGAAATTTTATGTAACTAAGTCCCATAAATAGCATAAAAATAGTAGAAATAGACTGGAAGAAAGTAATCCACACCTTAATAATGAAGAATAGATATGAATAGCAATCCTTTTCGAGGGAGGAACCTCCTTACACAATGTACTGAGTACACAAGACAAGACAATATACAATTATGAATAAAGTGAAAATATCTTGTTCCTATATATAGGAGACAAATGTTCACAATAACAAGTAATAGACCCACTAATATACCCAAGTTGACATCAATAATATGTAATACACAAAAATATAAGGGGTAATGCACCACTCTATAGGGGGGAATGTGCCCAATATTTAGGGCTTAAGATGCCCCTCCCCTTCAGGCAAGCGTTGTCCTCAACGCTTAGGTAGTTGTGGATGCATCTATATGCTCACCTTCCCATGTGGAATTTTCAACTGGTAAGTTATTCCACTTGATGAGGAACTCAATAATATATTGATTTCGTTGTTTTATGGTCCTTTCTTTGATTATTTGCTTAGGTTCTCGTATGATTTTCACTTCTTCAAAAATCATTTGATGGAAACGTTTATCTTCCTATCATTTCATCATGTTTTTTGACATCTTCTGGATTTGGAGAACTGCTTAATGGTGCTTTATGCGATCTACCTCTGCTTGAACTATAGATTTTCCTGCCATTTCTTGACCCATATGCTCCATTTCGTTATTTTGTCCATAGGGGTATCTGTAAAGTATGATCCTAGAAGAAAAGATTCCCGGAATTAAGTGACTAGCATGATCCAGTTATCGATAAGGTGGAAGACTTATTGAAATATCTTCAAATACCTTGGAAGGCTTATTAAGGACCCTTTGGAAATCTAGGGAACTAGGAGCCTTATATTTTTGAACATCAAGTGAGCATAACTGTTGATGTTTGAGAAAAATCAGAGATGCTTGAACTTTAAAACTTTTATCAAATAATTTCATCACTTGTGAATTTCATAAATCAGCCGCATATGTATATTTATATAAGCCACATATGTATCTTTATGTCAGCCACATATGAATCTCACAAATAAATCAACCACATAAATCATCTCCATAAATCACCCATACAAATCAATCAACCATGAGAGACAAGATATACCCTGGGAGGATGAAAAAACAAACAATTCTTTGAGTATGATGGATATATTTGAAGAGAATGGTTTTCAACACATAAGAATATTTCTCGATAAGAGGTATTTCTAGAATAGTAGATAAGAGAGATCAGATGCCACCCTACAAAAGAAACAGTATGCAATTATATTGAAATTTCCATATTCTTAGCATATTAATAACAAGCCAAAAACCATAACATGCAGAAGGTAGCACGTAGGAGGCTTAGTAAACACATTAATACCACCACATAGTGCATTCAAAAGGAGGAGATAACTAGAACTCCCTCCATGCAAACATTAGCACCCTTCCTTTCCTCAATTAGATTTAACTGAATGTACACTAACTTGAACTGAATGTTCACTAACTTGAACTAAATGTTCACTGACTTGAACTGAATGTTAAGTAACTTGAACTGAAAGTGAACTGACTAGAATGTTAACCAACTTGAACTGAAAATGAACTAACTGAATTGAATGTTTAACTGACTAAAATGAATGTTTAACTGACTTGAACTAAAAGTGAAATGACTTAAACTGAATGTTAACTAACTTGAACTAAAAGTTAACTATATAAACTGAATTTGAACTAAATTGAACTGAACTGAACCTTCAAGTGAGTGCATAATCATAAATTTATGAGGCTAATTTAATGCTATGGTTCTTCACAATTAGTTCCATCCATGCTCAATTTCTATTATTAACTTTTGCATGGATCTTCTTAGTCAACTGATGCATGTTGATTGATGAACATTGAGCTCTTCTTTACTTAATTGATTACATTCATTAATATTTCAACCGATGCTTTGACTGAGGCACTGATTGAGGAACTCATATTTAACTGAAGCTTTATAACTTTAGTTCACTCAGACATTTGCATGGGAAATTCAAATTATATTTCTCTATGCTTTATCTCATTATAATTAAATAATTGATGCATGGTCCATATATGTATTATTTATCCATCTTATCATATCATACTCAAAAGAATTATTCCATACATATTGATGATCATGTATATTACCTTGAGCCATATAGTCATATGCTAAATTAATTCACTCTATGTGTAGTTAAGCGCTAAAGGAGACTTATAGCACTCGGTGACCATGACTAGCAATGTATCACATATTATAATCACACCGAAAAATGGAGGTCCACAGTCTTGATGCAACACAAGACTTCAATATTGATACAACACAAGATCATCTCCACTATTGGAGATCCATTCTCATAGGGTACTTTCTATGAGAATACTTGACTTGATATTACTCACAAGTCTAGTCTTGATATTACTCACAAGACTCAACTTGATATTACTCACAAGACTTACAATACAAAATCACCACCTCGATCATATGAGGATAAATAGGACTTTATATGACTCACAAGTCTGAATTGATATTACTCACAAGTCCAAATAATGGCTCTTGATATTGTACAATCAACACTCCCTCTCAATGAGGGAGACATTCTCTGCTTTACCAAGAATTTCCTGCCATACCAAGCTTATCTCAGAAGTATCTCAACTTCGTTACTTACAGTGGCTTGTTCACAAATTTTCAATCTTCTCATGAGTAGTTATGTACTGAAATTTTATTTTTACATGACCATGACTTCGATGAAGTAAAAATTCATCTCAATGTGTTTTATCATAACATATAAGGTTTTTTCCAGAAATCTTGACTATTAACACCTAATAACTGTAGGTTTCAAATTTTTCACCCTAGTAGGTAGCATCCCAAGCTACACTGCTCCTCAGCGGGTAGTATTATTCACAAAATAAATTTAGCTTATGCAGTACTAACCACAATACAAATAGCTAATCCCAAGTTATATAATAGGTCTACTATGTATCAAAATACAATAAAGAACCTATTCTAATGTACCTCAAAGGTACTCAAACATATGTTTATCCACAAGCACAAAAATATAATAGGTCTGCTAGGTACTTTAAGAGACCAACCATCTACTTATTCAAAGTAGCATAATATGGATATGATCCTGAATGAATTTTCTCTAAACTAGAAACTATGGATTTCATATCCATCATAAACAACACATTAAATGTGTAATTATCATGTAGAAAGAAAATCTTATATTTTTTTAAAATTTTCAGCATTTGTTGACTTCAAGAATCTTCTACCATCTGAAGAAGTTCTTAGTGAGATTGTCATTCTCTATGATGTTCTTCAAGGCCTTATCTCTTTCATGGTGATTTCATATCACAGTACCCCACATAGCCAACTGTATGACTATCTAACCTCTCCAATAGGTTTAATTGTTCTCTGACAGTTCATATTATAACTCTTCTTGAGTATCCAATAGTCTACAAGAATTTGACCATGTCTCTTCTCATGTGGATTTTCTCCACAAGATATCACATCCCATGGCTTCATGAGTCTTGTACCATGACTAACTAGTTTGGGTATTTTTAACTGTTGCTTCCTATGAAGATACATCAATACTCCCTCTTCAACTAGAGGAGTCTTTTTATGCTATACCAATCTTGTTCTGGAAAGAGGCTTAGTAAATATGCTGGCAATTATGCTCATCCGTGGATATGTACAAGAGTTACACAACTCCTTTCTGCACCATGTCTAGGATATAAATAACTAGGAACTTTTAAAGTTTTACTGCTTTAAAATATGCTATATCTAAGAAACATATTTTATGTGATCTTTATCGATCATTGTACTAGTCAGAATACATATATCCGTGAAACTTGATTTCACTGACTAAGACATGTCTGAATCCACATATTCTTGTACCAAGTAGGTAACGCAACACATGCTTTGTTGTACATGACTATGTACTCACTGTAAAGCATAAAGCTGATCCTGGGACCTGTATAGATATATCTAACATCCATGAGATCCTACAAATATGAATAAGAATCCAATTTATCTTTATGTGTGTGATCATGGATTTATAATCCATTGTTATTGAATCCTTTCAAGAAATATACTGAACATTTTCTCAACATAAGAAAATATTATCTAATGATTGTTACACCTATAAACTTAAGAATCATCCAATATTCTTATATATAGATTCTACTTGAATCATACATGGTTTCTACATAGCAGGAGGTTAACTTAACCAATTCCACTGGTTTTTCTTGGAGCTAGCAAATCTAGCTTCTCCCTCTCAACATCTAGGATGTGGGAATCATAAATTTGAGTCCTCCATCATGGAGAGTCATACTCCTCTATATATAACACATATATGAATATAATTAACATAAATACATTACCTTCAAGAGTCTTTGGATTTCTTATAATGGAATTAGGGCTTATATTCTGTCTTCTTCCTAAGAAACATAAGAACCTCTCGATCTGGTCTCTTTTAGGATCAACCATAGGAATGACTCCATATTCATATCATTATTTACTTGCAGTTCAAGGAATTTGAATTTTTCCTACAAGACAAAATATTCTAATTGCTAGAACCATTTCATACTCATGAATTTTATTCACGTGAATATTTTCAATATACTGATAACAATTTACATAGTTATGTATAGATATTAACCGATTGTCTTAACATAACTCATACTAATATCATGCACTGATTTCAGCCTTATATTAGGCTTATATCAATTCCATATCAGTCCTGTATTAGTCTCATATCATATCTTATTAATATTAATGTATCCCCATATTTATATAAAAATTCCATCCTTGTCTTCATCAATGTTTATACAGTCCTATGTTCATAACTCATGACCAATCATGCAACACTTTATCTTATATCTCATGAAACAAATTATGAATACTTATTTCAATCCTACATAAGTTTATATCATTCCAATATAACTCTATATCAATCTTATATCAGTTCTATATAATGTCCCATGACTTCATGAGATCTACAACATGCCAATAAAGACAAAAAACACTGTATATGCTCAACACAATTGCAAAGTCCAAGAATACAGATATCTATATGACAGTCATGAAACATATTTAAAAAGCTTTAGATCTGATTTATAATAGCATACAACAATCAAAATATAAAGTACTTCTTTTTTTTGTGGGCTTCCTCTTGATATTTGCAC
Source organism: Pseudotsuga menziesii (assembly GCA_001517045.1). Taxonomy (NCBI): domain Eukaryota; kingdom Viridiplantae; phylum Streptophyta; class Pinopsida; order Pinales; family Pinaceae; genus Pseudotsuga; species Pseudotsuga menziesii. The sequence goes on from LPNX010245857.1 coordinate 18,333, forward strand.
CCTTGTGGAGAATACTAGAGTCCTTCTTTAACTCCTTATTCTTGAATGGAAGAGCTTCTTTGTAGTGAAAGGATTTCTCCCATTCTTGATTATATCTATGAGGGAAATATTTTCCTCTTTAGTGCACACAAACTTTCTTTGGATGCTCCCCTCTTCTTGACTCGAGGCCTTGTTCTTGAAAATATTGGTGAGTGTATCAAAACACTCCCTTGTGGTCTTCAACATGATGATCACGGACATGAGATTTTCCTTAACTGAATCAAAGATGATATGATTGGACTTAACTTTCAATTATTATTGAATTTGATTCATCCTTCATTAGTGGTAGGCTCCTCTACCACAGTGGTCACGAATGAATCAAAATCATGCTCTTCAAGAATATTCAACACCCTCTCTTTCCATGTGTTGAATTTTGATGTGCCTTCAAGTCAGTAATCCGATAATACAAATATTGATGTCATGGATGCAATCTTTTCTCAACACTTCAAGAACTACGTAGGATTAGCTTGCTACATAAATATAATATTTTTCATGCCCGATGCTTTGATACCATGTTGATGTTTGAGAAAAATTAGAGATTCTTGAACTTTAAAACTTTTATCAAATAATTTCATAAATCAACCACATATGAATCTTTATATCAGCCACATAAGAATCTCATAAATATATCATCCACGTAAATCAACCCATAAATCAGCCATATAAATCAATCAACCATGAGAGACAAGATATAACCTGGGAAAATCCTCCAAACACAGAGTGCATGTTATAACCTGGGAATCTTACAAATAAACTTGAATAATGAGTGTGTGCATGTTATGCATATGATTTAGTGCAACAATAATATAATAATACTAATGTTATCACATTAATGCCATGCAGTTTTACAATGACAATCAAATTTAAATATTATGATCATGGACAATTTAAATTCTTAAGTTGCATTTGTGTCTTTCGCATTTCAAAACACTTCAATTTGGTGCTTTAAAATAAACATACTTACATAGTGCATTTCTGATTGAAACTCCCTTCAAGGGATATATTATGATCAATTGTCACATCATTATGATCAAGAATCACATGACCTCCCATTTATCGGGACCCATAACATCATGTCATCTCCTCTAGCATGCAAAACACCAGATGTCACTAAGAGGTCCCACTCTCCTATATAGGGACAACAGATAATCAAATCCTGATAACATCATAAATAATGAACATCTAGTAGGAGAATCCTCTGTGAGTGTATAAACACATGAGTGCACCCAGTATCGCTAGGTGGTAATATCAGCAAGGGTTATACGAGCAACCTCATCATCATAAGATCCTCTAGAGGCACCTGCAATCCAAACAAAAACACAAATGTCAGTCAAAATATGCATTATAGCTTGCAATGAAATTGAATGCATTCTATATTAAAAATTTACTGAAAACATACTAAAAAATAAATATGCACTTAATGTACCTATTTCCTGGCGCACCACCTCCTCCTTGGTATCTGGATGTATATTGATGGGATGAACTGATGCACTACCTCTCTTGTTGTTGTCATTAGTGACAACTAAACCTGGTGTGGCTTCCTGCCTCAGTGAACAAGAACACTGATAAGACGCGCCTTGTGGGGCCACCCCAGATCCTCTTGTGCTTCATCAAGCAAAATGCAATGAACTCCACTCTGGAGAAGTCTCTACACATCACATTCCATTATGACACACTTAATCACTTTTATATTCATCAAACTTAGGAGCATGTGCTAAGTATAATCAATTACATCAAATCATTAACATAGGAAAATAATTACTTAAAATGAACTTGATGCTAAGTTATTTTCACATAGGAGAATCATGCTAAGTAAAACATAGGAGAATCGATGTTTTATATATATTTGAATCTAAGTTATTGATCTTATTGATAATTTTGTTTATTATATTTGTAATTTGCAATTGAAATTTCAAAATGCAAGTGGCTCTTAATCTAGCATATCTACAATCATTTGCAATTGAAATTGAAATTTGAAAATTTAAATAAGAAAAAAAGATTATATAAACTAAAAAGAGATCAAGTATACAAATTAAAAAAAAAAAGATAAAATATAAAATTAAAATAATAAAAATTTAAGTTACCAAAATATAAGTATTATTTTAAGAAAGATTATAGTTTTACGACATCATAAACTAAACTTATGGGTTTAGGCTTCATAATTTTATTAAAAATAAATTAGAATATAAATAACTAAATAAAATCTGTCTAATTAAATAAAAATATTATTTATCTTATATGTTATATCTTTATTAACTTAAATAATTTAATATTTTGTATAGGTATATTATGTTATATTAATGTATTAGTTTTAAGTTTTTAAATATATTATATTAAAGTAATTAATAGTGTAGTTATTTGGATATCAAAATAATAAGAAAAAAAGTTATTTTAAAATTAAAGAAAAAGTTAAAATAGTAAATTTTGTTAATGATATTATGTTTAAAAGTTATATAAAGAAAAAAAATAATGTATATAATTATTGATCATAGTGTTATGCCTAAATGTTATTTATAGAAAACAAAATAATATTCAATTTAATAAATAACTAAATGGTTGAAAAAGAAAAAGAAAAAAATTAAATATTGAAATATTGTTTTTTAAGAAACAAAATTATTAAAATAATGTTTTAAATTATCGCTTACAATTAAATATTGAAATTTTTTTTAAGAAACAAAATTATTAAAATAATGTTTTAAATTATCTTTTATAAGTATTAATTTTTTTCTGTGTTTTATTCAAAGTTATTTTACATATATTTAATCATATCTGTTGATAAAGAAAATCATAATATTTATTTGAAGGAAAATGAGATATTTCTTAAAATTGCGTTGAATTCAAGTCAAAACCAACTACACCTCAAGGGGTGTTGGTGTAAAGATACCATGAATTGGTTAAACCATTGGGGCATTGATGAAAATGACATTTTGAATAACATCGATAATGCCAAAAATTTAAACAGAAATTATGGTGTGAGGAAATTTTAGCGGTTAAGAGAAAATTGAGATACTATAAGGAGGTCATTAATCATAACTTGGAAGATCATAAGTATATATTGGAAGTAACTAGCTCACAGGAGAAAATTAATATAGTCAAGATTAGAACGAACTCGCATGAACTCCATAGCAAAACAGGGCGTTGGTCTATTCCTAAAACTCCATGGGCGAAAAGGGTGACTCTTTGAGCATTGAGGATGAAAATCACTTTCTCTTAGAGTGCATTGCTTACACCCACATTAGATTTTAGGTTCATATTATTTTCTACAATACAAACCTTTGTAACATCCTAACTTGCCAAAACTATAGTGAGCTTGGAAAGCTTCTTGGAAATCTTTTTGAGCACAAGAACGAGATTTTAAAGAAAACAAAGTATTATCCTTCTTAAGGTCCGATAGACCACAGTCGGTCTTAGTGGATGTTAATCATCATCATCATCATCATCATCATAAATAGAAAATGATGAGAAATGTTCATGAAACAAGTTAATTTTTTAGGATTCATACTTATCTTAAAGTGCATAAAGATTGACTAATCTTACTATTTTGAAATTTGCAATTTCAATTGCACTTTGCAGCATTTTGGCTTGCCAATACACATTTTAAAATAAATATGACAACATAAAAATTGACTATTTACATGGTTCTTGGAAATTCAATCATTTTTCACATGGTTCTTGGTATTTCAATCAGTTTTGACAGGCTCTTGGTATTTTTCACATGGTTCTTCGTTTTATTTTCAACTATGTATTTTTATTTTATTTTTTTCAACCCTCATTCTCAGAGGATTGAAAACAAGCAGACAAAATTTCTACTTGCATTACACATTTTAAAATAAAACTAGCAGCATAAACACTTTAATGTCCCTTTTTCAATTTTTTATTAAAATGACAAATTTTTCACTTTTTCTCCATCTCGACCTTTGACTAGTTTTGATGTCTAGGTCTCCAAATTGACCCAAATGCTCCCAAATATTCTGAGAAGGTGTATGAAGGATATTAAGACTTTAATATGATTTTCATGGATGATTTTTGACCCTCCAATTACTTATAAAAACTTGTTTAATATTCTGGTCAAAGTAGGAGTCTTTACTAGCAAATTTGGGTTCCAATTCCCCCTGGGTAAATGATGGAAATGGATTCTCAAATGCTCCCAAACCCACTCAAATTTTTGAACAGATGAAAAGGATGTTTAAGGGACATTTTTAAAGTATCATATTCATTATTATTAATTTTATACATATTGTTATGATCATCTCCCAAACAGCTACAAAATCATTAATTCAACCCTTGGGGAAATGACACCAAATCTTCTCCAAATGCAATTAAACTAAATAAAATGACCTCAAATGCTTAAGTTCTGAAAATGAAACTTTTAACACTCATAAATTAAAGTCAATTCATCACGAATATATCAAAGATACATTCTTCCATTCGAAATATTCATCATTACCATGGCATACATCAATATAGTGGGGAAATGGTCATTGTTTGCTCATTAATAGTCAATTGTACATACAACTCTTTGATATTTAGACCTGATACTTTCTAAGAATGAATAACAGAGCATATTAAACTTATGACAATCATAAATGGATCAGGATAATCTCTCCCAAAGGGTACAATGGCTGGCCCAAAGCTCAATCCCTCCATGAGCAAGAATATGCAATAAAAACTGGAAATGGTTGAGAGAAAGTGTTGCACTACAAGGAACCATGAGTTTCCCTGTAGCTTACACTTGAGAATACAAAATCCATTAAATCTCCATTAAATACCTGATTGGTCTCTCTAAATACCAACTTGGATAGGAATCTTTCACCCTCGAAATCAGCTAAGGCAAGAAACTAGTCATCCACTAGCTCTCTTAATTCACAAATGCAAATTTCTCAAATTATAAAAATGTCTTCTCTTATTTGATCCCTGTATTTTATCACGGGGACTTCACTTAGTGAACCTCTCACATAGCACATACGATCATGGGATATTAAAGAATACCCTTAATTTCCAGAGATATTGACCCAAAAAATTTTTGTTGAAACCCCTTCCCAATACTTAAAACCTCCTCCCCACCCATTTTTATACCCCAATCCTTATAAACCACCCTACCCACCGCCACCTTAAACCCCTCATCCCCCCAATACCTACAATATATTGGTTCAATTTTTTATAATTTTAAAACCCACAATATGAACTAACATGATAGGATATTGGTCAACAAGTGAAGACCCCATGTATTTTATAAACATCCTTAGCCTTATAAGGTTACCAATCCATCCACAAACTCAAGCCAATTTGAATTAGGGTGTGTGCTCAATATTTTCCATGTGTCCTCCCTTTCCTAGCCTTCCATCTTCCCCCAATTTGAGTGGGAACCCATTGAGCTTCCCCAACTCACATGAGAGACCTCTTGGATGCCATATTTCAACCTGACATGTCATAATGGTCATATTTCAGCCTTCAGGTCTGCAATATGTCATAAATGTCATAGCATCTTCATCATTGATGTCATAGATGTCATAGATGTTATGGAATCTAGCCCAAGTGTCCAAGAAGCTCCCATTTGACTCTTCCTCTCCCATGTAAGTTACATTTCCTTTCCAATTAAACCTATGAGGCATATGGCCAAGTGTATCAGCCTTCTAAATCATCCAAGAACATTAGGATTCCTATGTATTTGAAATTGCAAGAGGAGGATGCCACACAAAAATTCTAGCTTGTGTGGGCCCCATAATCTCCATGTGTCTCCATGCTCCATTGCCACTTCAATTTTCTATTGTATTTATTTAATAAGCTCCATTATTAAACATTTATTCCATTCTAATGTATAAACATCATTTATTTGCTCCCTTATTAAAATTCCAAATGTATCTATCCAACCTAGGGAACTAGTAGGATTGATGGAATTGTCCTACTATGCAATTATTTGAATAGGGACATTACAGTACTCCACACCCAAGATTGCTTGTCCTTGGTCTTCTTTTGTTTTGTCATTCATATCATATTCCACCAGTTTGTACATGTTCTGCTTTAACTCTTCTACCTGCCTCTTCCAACTACTTGTATTTTCCTTCCTTGTTGCAGCTATCCTCGTTGCAACCTCTTCTGCCTTCTTTTCCACCACTGTGCATTTACTTTCCTCTTGCACGAAGGATTCATCCTTGTGCACTTTTCCTGGCCCAATAGGCCCCCAACACTCACATGTGGCTCACCCCGAGCCACTAAGAAAAATGGATATCTCTAAAAAAAATTGAATACTCACAAACTTAAGCCTCCAGCCTAGGCTCAGGCTCAGGCCCAGCAGCAGAACCAACCTTGTCCTAAAATTCCTTCAAAATTTGTTGCACCTTGGAAATTTCCTATGTTACTTCCTCCACCTATTTGGTCAACTACTCCACATAATCAGAATTGATGTGTTTTGATGGTCATGCCTCTAACGACTGCGCAATGTGCTGAATTTTATGTTGCACAAGATGAATAAGCACTGCAACTCATGTTGCTTTTGACTGGTGTGTAGTGACTTCCTCATTCCTATTCTACTCTTGGTAACATACATCTTGGACTTCCTCCTAGAGCTACTTGATCTCAACCACTTTTGTTTCCTTCTCCTTAGACAGCAGCTTCTTCATCTCTGCCTTTTCCGCAGTGATTTTCTCAGTCAACTTGTCGTGCGTTTTCCTTGATCTTTCCTTAGTCTCGTCCTCCATAAGCGTTTCCCACATCATGGAAATGGCTTCCACTGCCTCAGTGCATATTTTTTCTCCTTTTCTTATTCTCGTCACAACCTCAGATGCTGCTTTGCTTCGCTCTTCAAGCACATCAGAAGGTATGCTTGGTACCTACTTAGACTGAAGCTCCTCAACCTGCTTCTTAAGTTCCACCGTAATCTGCAATAGCCAGGCAACCTTAGAAGTTGAATCTCATCTTCTTGACCCGCTTCTGGTGGGAACTCTGCAACTGTGCCTTTGAAGGATTCAGCGAGTGCAACGCTGCTTTTCTCATGGGCCACAATTTCTTGCTATTTCTTTCTAAGGAGGGTATTGCATGCCGTCGCCTTCCTTTTCTACTTAGTCGCTTGATATGTGACTATGTTTTCTCTAAGCCAGACCTCAATTGCATCCGCCTACTAGACAGCATAGAGTTCAGCAAATGTGAGTTTGGAGAATTTTATGCTCAACGTCTCGAAACCCTAGACAATATCATCATACTCACCTATCCCTGTCTCCATTGTGTGCCCCTGGATTTCTACTTTGATCAGTGACACCCGCTCTAGTGTGACTAACGAGATACTGGGATCCACACCATAAGTCTGAACCTTGACAATGGCTTTGACTTCGTTTAGGGCCTCTATCAATTGACTGACATGTTCAGTCAATTCACCGGTCAGTCGTAGTTGTTTCTTACTTACCCCTCTTAAGCTGGACTTTGCAACCTCTGCAATGGCATCGAATAATAGGTTTATGTCCTCCTCGGCTAAGATAATAATGTTAACCAATTTGTCTATTTCCTCTTTGTTGGCGAAAACCCACCAAAAAATCCTCGTCGACAAGGTTTGTCACTTTGTCGACACCCAACCAATGCGATCTCCTTGAGCACCGGCCCAGACAGGTTTTACCCTACCCAGCAACATCCGCAAAGCGAATGAAGTCTCACTCGAGATGTTCAAGGGAGAGCTATCGGAATCAAGTTTCTGGCAGTAAGAAGGGAATATATGGCATTTGACAGGTATAGAAGGATAAACATCAGATTACAAAATTAAGAAAGTGACCATAATTTATCTTCATCACTACATATCTAACAAGTCTCATCATTCATTTGTCGTAGTAGTATCAGTACAGCAGTATAAAACAACTTCAACCATCATTTATCAGAAATGTGACAGAATTGGAAGAGATCGCAGTGATGCCAATAAATCATAGAAGAAATGCGATATACTTGGATTAGATCACAACATCATAAATCGTAACAAATAAATCAGATCATCATGGCATCATAAATCATAACAGATCCAACACACTTCTCATTGATATCACAATAGAGGAACCAAGAAAATAGGAGACAATAATTATGCAACAAGTGTCATATCATATTAATTCTACACGATAGATCTAAAACAGACAATTCTTCTCCATAGTAGGAGACCAAATACATCCCAAAAATCCAGATAGATCATAGATCAAACAAAAGACTCCCCAAAACCATAAACATATCACACCAGAATTCACACGATTATTTCTAACCTCTGATAGTTCGTGATCATCTTCATGCTCATGATAATGTTTTTTTTCAATCATCTCTATTACAATTGCAAAACTAGCTCTATATATAGGCTTGCACCTTTACATTGAAGGTCCACTTCTAACTAAATTATAACCGTTAATTACCTATGGCAACAAAACTTGGTTAAATAATATATTAAATATTCAAAAACGGTTATCTTTATGCCCATCACATTGATCTGGCCTTACGTGGTGTCACATGAGCTTGCGCAACTTCCGCGATGCTATGCAACTTACTTACCAAAACCCTTGCCAACAGGCCCCCAACATAGTCTTATGGATCGTCCTCGAGCCATGTCAGGTTGATAGGGTATATGCCGATGTCCAGGCCTTGAAATATCCAAACTGCTGCGCGATCTCATGAACCTAGAGCTGGACTTTGTCGGTAGTGCTTTGACAATTACTCAAATCCTACTGCACATGGTGGGCTGTCCCAACCTTACCGTTGACCATCTATCGATTTTCTTACACCACTTGCAGTGTTGTGACTGCTTTGACAGCCAGATTCCCACCAACTTCTTGGAACTCATCCAACTAGGTATGACACATTTGTTGCCGTTCTTGGGCACAGGAAGCTCTCTGCTATAAGTCCTTAAATTCCTCAAAACATGTGATTTGTACCATGAGTGGTAGTGCTCGCAACGCTATCTTCAGTGTCATCAGTTGTCCTTCAGCCTCTTATGCCTGCATGGTCAGTTGGTCGAGCTGCTCATATTGGAAAATGCTTTTCCAAAACTGCATCATCGTCTCCATGATTGTCTTAGCCTCTTGCTCCATGGTTTCAAATTGAGCCTTTATCTCTTCAATGGAAGTCTTTTGTTCAGCAACCTGCTTCGATGGCGTCTTTGGATGGACCAGGGCATTAAGCAGTAGGTTGGTGTCCTCGATCTTGATAATGGTTTCCCCAAGTTGCTTGGCCTTAGTGACTATGGTAAGCTCGTTCGTGCTCTCAAAAATATATTGACAAGCCTCATCAAATGCTTACTCAACCTCGCCAACACTTGTGCACAGCTATGCCTTCTCAATGATGAGGCGGCCTTGCACCTTCTTCAACTCCATAATTTGCTCGACAACCTTGCGATGTAGCTCAGTCTATGCCACCTTCAATGCATCTATTTCTCGTACCTTCTCTTCTACCAGCTGCACCCTGACCTGATGCAACTCCTTCGCTTCCTTCTACAACTTCTCGGTTGCACTCTATGACTGCATGTATCCATCAGTCAACTCCTTCTATCTATCCACCAATTCCTATGTGGCAACATGTTTTAGCTCCACCAGCGCTTGAGCTGGTAACTTGTTAAAGTCCAAAGTAATGATCTGGATCGGTCACAATAACTGGTGTACTTATTCATTCCCCACGTCAATCGCAATTGGGGGAACTTGAACGTTCCTAGCCCGGGGCTCGATGCTGATCAATGGGACTTCCTGCATCACATGTCTCATGGATTTCTACATGGAAACAATATCAAAAATGGAATTCAAGCTATCTCTTACCACACCAAACTCTTCGTGGTTGGACTCGCATATCGCCTGTGTCGCATCCTTAGAGGAGTCAGTGACCGCTTTGATGAGCCGCTATAGTTGGTCCTCCATCCTCGACCGAATACCGCTGCCCAAATCATATTCCTGGCACCATTTAGTGCTAGTCTCCTCTGACATGCAATGTGCTTCGACCTTGGGGTCCGTCAATGACTCATTCTCAGAGTTGTGAACACTCAGCTTCTTTTGGGCAGGCTCTTCTGAGGCATCAAGTGGCGGCTCCTTAGAAAGTTCCTCTTGACTCACAGGGTTGTGCCATTCAGCCAGCCACTCTTGAACAATAGCATCCAATTCTTCAATCCTGACTTTGTAATCTAGAGGTAGCCACTGCTTTTTGAGGTCCTGTCGTGCCTGAATGTAAATGGAATGTGGCCCGATAGAAAACTGAATGAGTTGCTGGTACTTGGCCGCTGCATAATTAAATAATCAAGGAACTGCGACAACGTTAGCTTGCAGCACTTCCCAATAGACCCAAAATTGAATTGGACAGTCCACCTATCAACTGGGCTCCTCAACCCACCAAAAATTCTGATATCATGCACCACGGCACACCTTTGCCGCATAAACTGCCATTGGTTGGTAATCTTCAGGTTTTATCTAGGAGACAAGTGCAATGAGATTAATAGCCAACCATACAAAAATGGCTGCCCAGTGTGAGTAGGGAGAGCATATTTGAGCAACTAGTTAAGCAAGAACAAGGACCAGTTCATCTTTATGCCTTCTGCACATTTCTTGGCGCATGGGACGATGCCCGAGTTGCACTAGACTAGTCGATTCCCCTGAACAACCTTCCTCACCAAAGTTTGTGTCCCAACACACACCGCTTATGAGTTAATGCTATCAATACAATAGGGGTGGGCATCCCGCTGTAAGCCAAAGAGCTCCTTCAGCTGCTTGGCAAGCTTCTTGTCGGTATCCTTCCCACGGATATACTACGTTGGATCTTCCCTGGCCTTCGGCAAGCCCATAATGCTCTCAATTAAGTATACTGTGACAGGAATGGGCGTATTCAACCAGAGCATCCCCCCATGAAAATGGGCCAAGATTTGTTTAACACACGCATGGGATTCATTCAGTCGCCCAAAATGAGGCATATTGATGAACCCCAACAATCCAGAGTTGTCCAACCCGCTCGCCCATGGCTGAGGAATCCGCTGAATTGGGGCACCAGGCAAGGTTGGAACAGACTAATAGGGATCGTCCCAGACATCTTTAAGTAACAGCAAATCATGGTCCTCAAACTTCAATCTGATTAGGGCAGGGATGATATCAACCGAGTAAGTCATCCCTTCCGGCAGCAGCGGCAATTTTGGTGGATACTTCTGATTCCCCATAGGCTACCTCGGATTTTCTCTTGGATGCATAGGAGAAACATATTCCAAGATATCATGAACAGAGACACCCTTAGGTGCTGTAGACTCTATAGCTCTCGAGATCGATGGTCCAATTTGTGCAATCCCTTCTCCTTGTGTACTAGTCGAAGTGCAGGTATGCCTCTTCTACGACGACATGGAACTGGGCTTCTAATCCTATCACTTTCTCTTGGGGATGGATGATGAGCCAACCGGCATGCTCATGACTTCTTCTTCAATGGACATGGGCCGAATAGGGGACTCTTGTTTGCTGGAAATCTCAATTGCGTCAAGGTCACTCAGCATGCCTCATGCCCCAAACCTTACAATGCACCTAATGACTCAACCCTTCGACTCTATAACTCACCAAAATCTCACAACATAACTGCACAACTCACACTCTACTCAACACTCTACTCACTCAACTGAACAATGCCTTCTTCCTATGTCCCGCGCGCTTTTTATAGGCACCTCCCAATTCAAACTCATCATTGCCAAATCTAAGATCACCATCATGACTAAATCCAACAATAATGACGCCAAATCCATTGGCAAACCTACTCTTCTAATGGTCGGATCGGCCATTAATGCGCGTCGCTTCAACAAGCGTCATCAACTAACTATTTTAACTACCTACATTTATTACTAATTTAACCAACCCATAGCCCTACAACTATCGTCAGTGATCTCCTTTCCATCGCTACTAATTCCTATCCTTGCACAGCCTCATCCCCTAGGCTCACCTTACTGCGAGCTAGAAATATATATATATATATATATATATATATATATATATGCCTCAAGTAGTGCGTAGCTCTGGCCCCATCCTTATGGCTTTAAGCGACTCCCATTGACAAGTGTCGGCAACACCACACCATCTAATTGATGTAACTAAACTACACCTCTAGAAGTAATGAAATGAACAAGATTCGGTCCTAACCAGTGCATCTGTAACTTACCTAGATGCTTCATGAACTTGTTGTCATATAACAGCACCAAATATCCTTCCGAAAACTATTTTTTCTTAATGTGGTGATGATGCCACGCCTTCTGTCGATCCTTCGCAACCCATTGGTGGAAGCCTGCAATAAAACGGTCTTCTTCAAGTTGGACCAACTGTGCAATGCCCTGGTCTAATGCTTCTGCATCATCCATGCCCGTTGCCGCAATGATGCACAAACTAGGAACAATGTATTCCATGGGCATGACCACCTCTTACCCATATACCAACTTGAATGGTGTCTATCATGTCAGCCATTTGCAAGTGGTGCGATAGGCCCATAGCACTGTTGGAATTTTCAAGTCCCAGTCATCATGATTAGCATTACATACCTTTGTCAACATTGTTTCCAAAATTTTGTTGAACGCTTCAACAGTCCCATTCTCCTTTGGATGGTATGGTGTGCTCCTCTTATGTTGCACCTACATCTCCTCAATTATTTCTATCATAGTACGGTTTATAAAGTGATTGCCCTGGTCACTCATCAAGATCTAGGTCACCCAAACCGTGTCACAATGTTTTCAAAGACGAACTTCCCTGCTGTCATAGCGGTACAATCCACAACTGGTGTAGATTCTTCCCACCTGGTCAGATAGTCGGTCACAGTAATGATGTATTGCACCCCAGTCCTCTTCCCTGGTGGATTAATAGGACCCACAAAATCCATGACCCATTTATAGAAAGGTTGGAGAGTCACCTGTGGCACCAGCAGCATCTCATCCCGCCGTACTGATGGTTTACCGAAACACTGGCAGACGTGACAACTCTTCACATACTCTATGGCATCATTATGCAATGTAGACCACCATAGCCCAGCGTGCAACACCTTTCATGCAATAGCCCTTCCTCCATAGTGACCTCCCGCAATTCCTACATGTGCTTCTTCTAGAATGGGTCCCCGAAACCATTTGTTGGTGAAAACCCACCAACAAAGCCCTGTCGACAGGGGTTCTCACTCTGTTGACGCCAAACCAATGCAATCTCCCTAAGCACCGGCCCAAACAGGTTTTACCCTGCCTAGAAACATCCATAGAGCAGACAAATTCTCACTCAAGATGTTCAAGGGAGAGTTGTTGGAACCAATTTTTCAACAATAAGAATGGAAGATATGGCATCTGATCGGTATAGCAGCATAAACATTAGATTACAAAATTAAGACAGTGACCATAATTTGTCTTCATCACTACATATCTAATAAGTTGCATCATTCATTTGTCCCAGCGGTATCAGCACAACAATATAAAAGAACTTCAACCATCATTTATCAGAAATGTGACAAAATTGGAAGAGATCGCAGTGACACCAGTAAATCATAGCAGAAATGCGATAGACTTGGAATAGATCATGGCATCATAAATCATAACAGATAAATCATATCATCATGGCATCATAAATTATAATAGATGCAATATACTTCCCATGATATCACAACAGAGGAACCAGGAAAATAGGAGACAATAATTATGCAACAACTATCATATCATATTAATTCTTCGTGATAGATCCAAAACAAATAATTCTTCTCCATAGCAGGAGACCAAATACATCCCAAGCATCCAGATAGATCGCAGATAAAACAGAAGACTCCCCAAAACCATAGATAGATCACACCAGACTTCATGTGATTATTTCTAACCTCTCATAGTTCATGATCATTTTCATGCTCATGATAATGTTTTTTTCCAACCATCTCTTTTACAATTGCAAAACTAGCTCTATATATAGGCTTGGTCCTTTACATTGAAGGTCTAGTTCTAACTAAATTCTAACCGCTAATGACCTATGGCGACAAAACTTGGTCAAATAATATATTAAATATTCAAAAACAGTTATCTATCTGCCCATCACGCTGATATGGCCTTGCGCAGTGTCGCATGAGCTTACGCAGCTACCGCGATGCTTCCCAACTCACTTACCAAAACCCCTGCCAACACTCTTCATGCACGGATGTTGTTGCACCTCTTCTCAGGCCTTATTTACCTTCTCATTAGTAGGAGCATCATCTAAATCATCATCCTTATCATCATCATCATTACCATTGGATCTCGGTGTCTGATTTCCTTGGTCGTTGCCTCCGCCATCATGCCTTCTTGTTGTTCTTGGTCATCACCGTGACTATTCCCTTGACCATTCTGCGCATTAGGTCCTGTGCCAACATTTCCACCTTGGTTCACTGGCATATCTTCTTGGTTTCTACCTTCAAGCATCGGCTCTACTAGTGGCCCATGCCATTCTTCAAGCCACTCCTGGATAATTGCATCCACATCATCATTAGTGATCATAAACCCTGCCTAGTGTACTTGCTTGGCTGAGTCATTCTTCAATTCCAGAATAGTGTTTTATGCACCATCCTGGAAGTTTATAAATGTCATGTATATGTGCACCGTCATAGCTGCTACTCTGTGGGACCTCCTGATAACATCGTATAGCACCTCGGCATGTAGGAAGAACTCAATGTTATTGTTCGTCTGGCAAATCTTGTTTTCTTTGTTCTCCCAGAGTTTCTGATACTTTGTGCCAAGGCAAATCACTAGGACATCCCTTAGCTGGTAGTCCAGCGGGTCGGACCAAAGAATGAAAGATATCAGGATGAGCAGCTAGGAGAAATGAAATTTGTGCCTAGGTTCCTCCTATGCCTGCTCTGCATCGTCTATCAGTTTATTCCATAGGAACTACTACCAGTTGAAATTTACACTCGTTGTGCACTGTTCTGCAAGTTCTACTGCATCTACAGTGCACTCAGTTGGCCTCATCTTGCACAGCAGCTTGCAAGATAGGATTTTGGCTACAAACCTTACCCTATTGTCATCTATGGGGCCAATGAGGAATCCCCTATCCACACGCTGAATCTTATACTTCTACTTCATCTTGGACGCATCCCTGTTCTGGGGCAAATATGGTTAAGGGTATTTTCTTGTTTTTGGTAGACCTGTTAACGACGAGATGAGATCAACGTCGATAATGTAGGATCGATCAAGCCATAGACAACCCCTATGAAAACAGACAAGGATATGTTTCACATACACATTGACCTGCAGGTTGTGGTCGAAGTGTTGTATGAGCAGTAAGTTTAACAGTCAGGTGCGGTCAACACCACTGGCCCACTCCATTGGTACTAAGAGCTGGGGATCAGTCGGCCCAGCTTGAACCATGAGCATATAGTTTTTCCTCTCCAATCCTTCCTGCCTATAGGTGTCGATATCTTTGAATGAAAACCTAGCTATCCTTGGCACTATATCATTCAAGAGGAGCACACTGTTAGGGATCCTATGTATTACTAAGCTGGTGTGCACTTTCTTTGGGAGAGTCACCCTTTTCGTGTCATCTTTCCTTGGCCGAACATACTGGGGAAATATTTCCTCTTCCTCGATGGTGTCAACAACTCGAAGAGGTGATTCTAGTGTATCTTCCTCCATCAGGTCATCCTCAGGGATATCCGCAATGACCTTAGCCTTGTCTTTTTTTCATAGTGGCGGCCTGGATGACTCTGCAGTCGCTCTCTCTCCAGGTTGTCTTGGTGGTGCAACTAGTTGCAGAACTGCAACTGGTGGGTTATGAACAGGGTTCGGCTCAGGGCCCAAGCCATGGGGTGGGACAGGGGTCGAACCAACTGCAGGGACTGGTTTCTTCCTCGGTCGTGCCATTGCTTCAAGTTTTGGTTCCTACTCGGGTTGTTGGACCTCGAGTGATTAGTCTCTTCCTCAATTGGGCATGCCTAGGCAAAAATTACTTCAGATAAATAACTAGCACTAGAAATATCTATAACCATGTATTTTGGCTGGCTCTTTGCTACAGGATTCGACTCTGAAAACTCTCAGATATGGTTCTCGCATGCTCACTGGGTGCAAGTAAACTGAACTTGTTGATGAAGCTCTACGTTATAGGCACCTCTATGTCCTACGATCATAACTTTGATGGGAGTTCAAGGTCTTGTCGATCACGTAACTTTCTCGGCCTCCGGGTTCCTTATCAATTCAATTCCTCGAGTTCTAATTTCTACCTGTCAGGGAAGTTATGATAGTTTATGATGAGGACGGGTGATGGGACCAAAAATCACATCGTCATTCTCCTCGTATTTCGTCAAATTAATGACACTTAGCTGTCATGACCATCTCGGTCTTCGCCGAAAATTTGCACTTTAATGCTAGCCATCCTGTCATTCCCGCTTTTTCCTGTGCTTTTCATGGTTCTGTCGTAGACATGCAACAGAACAGTTTCCTTGCGTTCTCTTCTTTTTTCCTTTTTTTCTTTTTTTTCCACTCATATTGCTATCTTAACCAGACATGCTGCAAAAATCATAGTAAGGTTTCAGGAGACTTTCGTTCACCATGCCCGCGACATATGTTCCATCTAGTTTCTGCAATTTTACTATGCCCATGTTATTTATGTGCGTAATCGTATATGGCCCTATCCAATGCGTTTTTAGCTTTCCTGGATGTTTGAAAACTTTCTTTTCATACAGTAACACAAGTCCTCCATCTTTGAATGGCTTAACCAGGATATGGCAATCATGGCACGCTTTTTGCCTATGCTTCTCAATAGTCTAATAGAATCATGCAATGAAGCATTCCTCTTCCATATAAACGAGCTGTGACAACCTTTTCTCAATAACATCTATGTCGGTCATCTTCATTAGTGCAGCAATCCTTAGGCTCGGCATGATGTACTCCATTGGCACAACAACTTCCTGACCATACACCAGTCTAAATGGGGTGTGCCCTGTCATTCGCTTGCAAATTTTGTGGTATGCCCACATCAAAGCTGACACTTTCTGAGCCCAGTCATCTCGGCGCATGTTGCACACCTTGGTTAATGAATTCTCAAAAATCCTGTTGAAGGCTTCAACAGTTCCATTCGCCTGAGGATGATAGGGTGGCGTCTTCTTATGCTAGATCTGGAACTCTGTAGTAATCTCAGCAATCATTTTGTTAACAAAATGTGTACCTTGGTCACTGAGTACAATTTTTGGATAGCCAAATATGGTCACCACATTTTCAAATAAAAAATTCGTAGCAGTTGTAGCGGTGCAATCTTTAACAGGCATGGATTTTTCCCATCTAGTTAAGTAGTATGTTGCAATGATAATGTAGTGCACTAGTTCTCTTCCCTGGTGGATTGATCGGTCCAACAAAATCAACATCCCACTTGTCGAATGCTTGCAGTGTTATCTGCAGTGCAAGCGGCATTTCATCGCGACGCGATGGTTTTCCTGTACTCTGGAAGATATCACAGCGCCTGCAGAAGCTCTTAGTATCCATATGTATGGTTGTCCACCATAGTCCTGCTTGTAGTATCTTGTGCACAATTTCTTTTCCTGCATAGTGTCCTCCTGTGATACTGGTGTGTGCTTCACTTATTACCCAGGGTCACTCATGGTCGAAAACACATCAACGAAGTATCTCATCTGTGCCTAGCTTGTACAGATGTCCCACAATCAACGTATAATTAACAACTCTGACAACCAAATGCTTCTTTTGGTTAGTGGATAATCCTTCGGGAACATAACCTGTGCTAAGGAGATGGATGATAGCGTTAAAATCTGATTTTTGATAATCCATCGTGGGGATCGCAAATAGTTGCGCATCGGGAAAGTTATCCTCCAGACTGGTTGGTTCCTTTCCATTTTCAATCCTTGACAGGTGAGTTGCCCAGACGTTCAATCAACCAGGTTTCACTATTACCTCAAAGTCAAATTCATGAAACAGGAGGATCCATCGACAAATCTTCCCCCCAAACACTGGCTTATTGACTAGGTATTTCAATGCTGAATTATCAGTGTACATTTTGAAATTTCCACCTAACAAGTAGTGTCGAAACTTCTGAAGTGCACAAACCATAGCAAGGCCTTCTCTCTCTGTCATTGATAGTTTTCTATGGGAAAAATAAATGGGGTGGTCAAGCACACCCTCTCCTGGTTGTGTCAAGACTATGCCAAGCACAACAGATGATGTGTCAACATGAACATGGAATTCCTTCCTCCATTTCGGAAATACAAGTATTGGTGCAGTGGCCATCTTGTTTTTTAATTTATCCAAGATTTCCTCGCAAGGCTTGTTAACACCCAAAAATGGTTAACTACCTCATCTACCTCACTACATGGCTCATTTGTCCATTTGCCTTCCATATTTCCCTGAAAATCCCACAAAAAGCC
>LPNX010245874.1:0-126941 GCA_001517045.1 Pseudotsuga menziesii
AGATTATTCTATTTGGCAATGGTTCGTATTCAGATTGTGCTGTGTATATAGGTTTTGAATTGGCTCTTCGCTGATAAGCATTAGGTAGTTTCGTGAGCATGCGATGTCTTATCTTGTCCCATCAATCCCACGTTTTGTTTTGGAAGTAGGCAGGGAAGCTCGTAACACTAAGAAAATAAAAATCTTATTCTTGACCACTCTGTCGGTGTCATGGTTTGTAAAATTCTTATGCTTGAGCCCAGTGTGGGTGTCATGGCTGGGTAGCTAATAATGACAGATCTTATTTGTACTATGTTGAATGAGATTCCAATCGATCTTAATAATATCCCAATAGGCTAATGGCGTTAAGTCAAACTCTTATGTAAGAGAGTAACTTTCACAGATTTTGTAGTGAATGTCTCATTTTTGGAATTCGTATGTATTGTCCANGTTGGGTAGCTAATAATGACAGATCTTATTTGTACTATGTTGAATGAGATTCCAATCGATCTTAATAATATCTCAATAGGCTAATGGCGTTAAGTCAAACTCTTATGTAAGAGAGTAACTTTCACAGATTTTGTAGTGAATGTCTCATTTTTGGAATTCGTATGTATTGTCCAACTTTGAATTTTCCAGTCAACTGTTTTATTTTACAATTCCAGTTTTGAATTCTCGTGAGTTGATAGTCAACCTTTTTATTGTGCCCAAGGCACTTTACAGCTCAGTATAGGAGAGATCTTGTAAGGTTACGTAACGCTATTTTTATTAATAACAAATATTTTTTTTAATTATAAGCCAAAATAAATGTCGACCAGAAAAACCGCCTAATATGGCGAAGATGTTGTAATATTCCTACCTAACAAAACAATAAAAAAGTAAAAAATTAATTATTTTAAAAAAAGGGAAGATGTTGTAATATTACTACCTAACAAAATAATAAAAAAGTAAAAATTTAATTATCCCTAAAAAAATGTGGACCAGGAAAAAAAACACAATATGGGGGAGATGTTGTAATGTTCCTACCTAAGAAAATAATAAAAAATAAAATTGTGAATTATCCACAAAAAAATGTTGGCCTTGCACATGGTTTTAAAATCATGTGCATGGTTTTAAAACCATGTGCACATGGTTTTAAAAGCGTTTGCAAGACCTTCTAAACAACCCATGGTTTTGGAGGGCCTTCCAGATGGTTTTAAAACTATGTGCAAGGCCTCCTAAACAAGCCATGGTTTTATTGTACATGGTTTAAGAGGGTTTTGCAAATGGTTTTAAGACCATTTGCAAGGCCTTGCATATGGTTTTAAAACCATGTATGGGGAAATGTTGTAGGGTTCGTTCCTAACAAAATAAAAAATAATAATAAATACTATATGTGGGCCATAAATAATATTAAATATTAATAATGATAATATTATATGTGGACCTTACCTAAAAAGATGTGTCTTTTGGTTTGAATCAAATCAATGGATACCTAAGAAGAGATTTGATCCCTCTCGGCGCTTAATAGAGCCTAGGATTTGGATCTACGCTGGTTTATAAATAACACTTGTCAACACGGAAGGAGTTACACATCTCTCGTAGTGGGCTGTATAATGCACCTCTTCGATGCAATTACTAACCTCTAATTTTGAAGTTAATTTTTTTTTTAAATTTTCTTTTCCATTTAAATAATCAAATTTTCGTTAGTTACACCTTTAGATTTTAACTCTTATTCTTAAATGATGTAAACCTATTATCCAGTATTATCTTAATTGTCTAAGCATTACTTTTAACTCTTCTACAAATAAAAAAATATAATTATAGTTGAAGAAACTATTTTATATACTCACAATCCCCTCACAATGCTTAGATCATCTTTTAAAAAAAAATCTCATTTAAAATAAAAAACCTTATTGGACATATTTCAAATGCGGAATGCGGAATACATGTATGCTGATTTATAAAATTATTTAATTCGCATATTTTAAAGTTTTGCAAATTTGCAGGTTCTATTATAGAATTTGATTTCCAAGGATTCAAAGTCATAGAGCTGTTAACATCAAAAAGCACGACGGATAAGAAAATTAAGATTTCTTTGATTTAAATAAAGAAATGAAATCTGCACATCCCTGACGTGTCAATATTCCTAACGTTTGGGTTTACTGCTTAGATTTTAAGGTACACTCACGTCGATAAGCTTTGGACGTTTCGATTATTTTAATGGACATAAATTGTCATACATACTTCATTGATGTTTAATTTTTTAATTTTTCACGGCCATATATTTTGATATTTAAAATGATAAATAATTAATAATTAATAGAGTTTAATAGAGTTTAATGATAAATAATTGATATTTAAAATGATAAATAATTAATAATTAATAATTTTTCCCGGCCATATATTTTGATATTTTTAGCTTAGTTAATTGGAATCAGATTTTAAAGGTTTTTTGATATTTAAGCGAAAGAATTTGTTTTCATTAAAATAATATTTATCGTGATCTATTTTTATATTTTCTTATACGTAACTATTTTGTAGTCAAAGTACTCAATTATCAAAAGTGAAAAAATAAGGCCGCCAAAAAATAATGTAGACGAAGAATGAGACAACTAAAACGTTCAGCTTTTTTTTATAATTGGAAATTGCTATTTTTGGAATGTCACAATTTCAGCAATTATAATTATTTGTTTTAGATTAAATATCTGATTTTAAAATTATTGAGTTAAATTACAATTTAATCACTCCAAACTATGATTTCAACCAAAATTGCTTTACCAGATTCCTGCTTGTTTTGGGTGTTTTGGTTAGCACTTATGTAACAAACCATAATTTCTATAAAATATTTCTTTTTATTTGTTTATGATTTAATATTAATCCTTGTCTTAACATGAATTTATCGGTTGTGGCATATTTATATTCATCGTTACATATTTTTATTCACATGTATGGATAAGTGTCACTCGACATGTTACTGTTTGAATGACATGTTGAGTCTTTCGTTTGGCGTGGTCTCCATTTGTAGCAACAACTTGATCGTAGCCTGGTCAAGGTGATGTTTAAATCTTTTGATTTTATTATTGTAAAGGTTTGGTTACTTAGGACATAAGCCTAAACTTAAGGCTTTGTCCTAGCTACCATTAATAGCTTAAACTTGTGTTAAACCCACCCTTCTTATGATTTCTCGTTGACAAGGATGGTTACATAGATGTTTAAAGGCTCGATGGTATTTTGTTAAAAGATCTTGCAAGCTTTGTAACAAGTATAAACTTTAGACTATGGTTTTGAGGCCCTAGCCCACGAGCTTTACACAACAAGGGGTGATATTTTATAACATAGGTTTGACATGTAATTATATGTGTATGATGGAGGGGATACAAGTGGATGACAACGATGAATGTTTTAATGACTCGTATTAAAGTTATAATGGAATAACCATGGCTGTGAGTTGACAACACAGCCAAGCAAATTTAATGACATGGCTTAATCGCATGCATTGTGACCAAAGATAGATCTCGACCCTCCACTTGTCATGATCTGGCTCAAGGGTTTTCAAAGGGTTTTAATGTGGCTTTAAGCTATCGTGAGGGTTTTTTGCTGCATTAATTTGGTCTGTTTGATTTTTGTTGATGCCTCTCTATCGCTCCATGGCTACGTTGTAACAGTCTTTTCCCTTCGTGGTTTTTTAAGGAAATTTTATCATTCTGGTTTGTAATCTAGAGTTGTTTGGAGGTTTTATTAGAGTTGTTTGGAGGTTTTATCAGTGGATTAATGGCAATGTGGTCACCATTACAGCCTTGGCCTTCTTGGCTCGTCGTAAGGTTAAGAAGGATGCCCAGTCTCCTTCCTTAGAGTCTTGGTAAAGAATTTGCAGCCTGTAAAGATCAATTTAACAGGTAAGAAAGAAATTTCTTCTTAGCTCACTCTTCAATTTCATTTTAAGTATTTCTTAGTCGGTTACAGAATTGACTTAAATGTTTCCTGTTGTGCGGGAAGAGGAGAAAAAAGGAAACCCAGGAGGAGATGACACTTGGCCCTCTACACATTAATCAAAGATGAATTTGTCTCTCTGTTTGCAATACTTATAAAATTATATTTTGTTTATATAAAGGGGTTTTTTAATAACTTCGTATCCCATTTTTCCAATGGAGTTAAGTTCCCTTGAAGCTTTGGATGAGCTTAGCTCCCAATCTTCACTTTACAAGGTAAGTGATTGGAAAGAATGCGTTTTCCTTTTCTTTTCACATGTTACAATATATAATGCATTGTTTTAAGGATACGAAATGTGAAATGCAGGTTGCCAAGGCATGACCAGGTGAGAGCAGCGATAGGGTCAGCTCCTCTCAACCTCTAACCTTCTCTGTCAAGAGGTTATACATTTAATCATACTCTGTTATACAAAGAGTATGTTTAAAATTTGATTATCCTAGTTATACTAACACTCGTAGATCTTGTGCATGTAAAAACCGACGCGACGTGGCTTTGAATGTACATTCAGATCTTCTATCAGCCATAAGGTAAGACTCTTGATTAGGTTCGTGGTTTAAATTGGTTCCCCAGTTGCTTTGACTCGCAATCGATGGAAAGATAGGGCTTTACAGTCGCTACGAAGATAAGTTTTGATGTTAAGCCATAACCCGTATGGGGTCTGTACTTAGATGCATTGGTTTATAGAGTGGGCTTCACAGCCTCTCATACTCTAAAAGTGTATGATTTTACAGTAGTTTTTCTTTTTGAGAATATTGATTCTTAGCCAATAAATATTTTAATGTTCTATATTTTAATGTTTTAAGGCCCAATCTTGTAAATTCAATTTGGG
This sequence comes from Pseudotsuga menziesii, assembly GCA_001517045.1. Classification (NCBI taxonomy): domain Eukaryota; kingdom Viridiplantae; phylum Streptophyta; class Pinopsida; order Pinales; family Pinaceae; genus Pseudotsuga; species Pseudotsuga menziesii. The sequence continues at coordinate 4,781 of LPNX010245874.1, forward strand.
GAGAAACTTGACCCCATGGTCATGGTTCCTGGATCTAAAATTTGTTTTGATCATTATTATAATTGTGAAGCTTTAATCTTTAGTTGTATGTTGATTTTCCCTAGACTGGGTGTAAACACCCAAAACAAATATTAGATTTACTAAAATATATGTGTATTGTTTTTTTCTTAAATAGAGATAGACTCTGTGTACAAGCCTTTCGTCTCCTAGAGGAAATAATTGATTTATACTTACCGAGATCTATTTAATTAATTCATTTTATAATCATATTTAAATAAAGCAGTAGCAAGGTAATCTAGATGTACTTAGAATATATATAAGATATGTGATTTCCTACATTGTATAAATAAATAACAGTTTGCACTAAGAACATATTATTGAAATAGATAAAAAGATTAGAAATCAACGCATAGTATAATCCTTCAGTTTAAAATGCATTTATAATTCAAATGTACGCTCATAATATAATTATTAGTATTAAACAGTTAATAAATTTAGTAAGGAAACATGCCACCAATGTCGAGAAAATAGAACTGAAGCTGTCATTCTTCCCAACCAAATCCTAGAGCAGCCAAATCTTACTTGCTCCAGAACCCCTGAGCATGTTTGTTGAACCATAAGGAAAAAATCCGATCAATGCACTATCTCTTTGCAACAACTTATCATTTCCCCATCCATCTCCAGCCTCCCGCTTGTTCGATGTAGATACTATTTTATAGTATTTTCCTTAGGACTTGGTCATTTATGAGCCTCCTTCTCTTTAGAACTCCACAAGGAGACTTAACATGATTTTGGGGAAGATGCCTCCTGCATCACTTGAGTTCTCACTCAGTAGCTTTCGTCATTTTTCATTTCACCTTGTGGGTCAACAAACACTCTTTCAACAACTACTTCAGTTATGTTTCTTCTCAGTATTTTAATTATTCAAAATAATAATAATCCATTACATTCATTTTGACTTTATTGTCAAGATACATATATTAAATAAATATTCCAAATAATAAATAATTAACGATTGTTTTGGTGTATTACACCTTATACTGTGCAGACGAAGAATACACAACTCGTAGCCAGTCATCTCACAATATGTTTTTTAATAACTATTTTTTTATTTAATAATTATTCTATTTTTAAAATGTTAACTATAATTTAATGGTGTTTAATTTATTTTGTGTATATGGAATTATTATTAATTCATTTTTTAAATAACTAATAAAATGAACGTTTAATTTATTTTGTGTACATGGAATTATGAATAAGTCATTCTTTAAATAATTAAGAATATGAACATCAACCATTAACATAATTACATAGATGTAAGATTTTAAAAAATCACCAAAATTTGATAAAGCAAGTATAAATAAATGTATGGAAATGAGAGAGACAATAGAGTCTCTTCAAAACAATGTTGTTTAATGTAATGTACTTTTTCGGAGAAACTAGGCACATTATTCAAAATATTTCAAAGAAGCTTCAAAACTTTAACATTGAAAACATTCTTTCTCAACACTCTCATTGAGAATGGATTTCACACTGACTCCATGGTTATGAGACAACTAGGAATCTTAAGGGAAGTGATATTAGGTTCTAATAGGATTTACAAACTGATGTATGAGGCTTCTTGATATAAGGACCTTTCACAAATCGTTCACATACATCCTCCTTCAATACTTTGTCTAATTTTGAAACTAGGAAAAAGTTGTAAACTAGTCCTTCATGGTTTGGTTCCAAACACCAATGAACCTTTCCAAATTTATTATGGAAGGACCCTCTGGGATTTAAAACATCCTAACAGACCTCAGACACTCAATGGCCGAATCAGAAAACTCGTTTTGACATGATATTCAAATTTTCACAATTTTGGCCAATTTCTAGCTCTAAACTAGTGAAACCCAAGTTGACCCAAATGCACCCAAATTACTTCAAATTTTGTATGGAAGAGATTTATGGGTATTAGGAAATCCTAATGCATATTAGTAATGCTCATACTCTTTCCAAATTATTCTGAAACTTTCTTTTGGCCAGAGGGAAACAATGACAAAAACAATAGGAAATTGATGTTCAAACCCATAAAGGGTAGATGACAGTTTTGGCTCTCCAAATGAAGTACAACTCTCCCAAATTTTAGAACACAGTATGGGGATGCATATCATACATCAATAGTTTTAATTATTCATGGTTATTAATCTTTTCAAATTGGTTATGAGGCACAACATCTATATTGTAACTTTCAGTAAATCTGCTTAAGGGGAAATGGTATTAATAACTCGATTTTGACTCATGAAAAGTGGATTGAATGGTTCAAATAATGACATGAAATATAAATACCATAAAAAAAATTGAAATGGCTTCCCCAACAACATTAAAGATTATAGAAATTACTTCATGCAAATCTGAAATACAACTCTTTGAAAATGGAAGCCAAATACATTAAAACTAGTTATTCAAGAGCATGGGACTGCAATCCTTTCACACATGGATTTATTATATTTTGAATTACAGAGCATATGGACATAAGAGTATAGAGGCATACATCATAAAACCAAACTTGGATGTCAAATATACTTAGAAATTTATATTTAATTATTAATCTATGTTCTATATTGATATTATAAAAATTTATAAAATTTGGCATACTCTATGAATGGCCTTTACATCATTTTTATTTCGTTGCATGAAAACAAAATAAGTTTAAGTCATTTAGGCTAAGTTTCCCATTACAAAGTATGAACAAGACATTTCATTAACAATATTTTTCATTAAGTCATCAATATACTCCACACATTTCCACACTCATTTCCACACATTTTTTTTAGCCAACCAACCATTTCTTCTCTTATTTGGCCTCATTTCAAGGAATATTGTCAGTTTTGGTAGAAAAACCTTGGTTATACCCAAATACATTTAAAACATTTAGCCTAAGTTTCCCATTACAAAGTATGAACGAGACTTTTCATTAAGCCATCGATATACTCCACTCATTTCCACATGTTTTTTGAGCCAATCAACCATTTCATTCTCTTATTTGGAGGCTCATTTCAAGGCAGATTGTCAATTTTGGTTAAATTGAAGATTGTGGCATACTTTCCATGAAAAAAAATAATGTCATAAATTATTTAACATTACTTCTTCTAACAATAAATGTTAATTAGACTTCTAGTATGTAAGCTAGTTCTTTCACTACCTACGCTTTTGCTTGTTGGTGCACTTCCTATGATTTAATTTTTTGGACATGTATTACTACACTTCAACGTGTGTAAATCTTATCCTTCAACATGGATTTTTACACTTGAAAACTCAACAATTGTTGTTACAGTATGATCTTATTCATATGAAAAAACATCTCCAGATTATGAGTCCATGATTCCTTCTAGAGTTCATTCATTCTCTCTCGCTAGGAGTGCAGGAGAAAAATCAATTTAATTCAAGCAATAGTTTATTCAAGCCCCAGTGAATTTGATCCACTTCCATAGCACCTAGGTTATATTCATAGAAAACCAATAGTTGTTCTAGTTTCTTATCTATTTATTCTATTTCATTGTCTTCCAACATCAGTTCAAGCATCCAATGGAGCAGTATCCCCTCAACTTCTTAGCATCCCTTCAACTTCAAATAGATGGACTAGATAAGGTTTTTGTATTCCTTCGAGTAGCCGAAGAAGTTCAACATCAGTGCAGTCCAATCCTACAAATTTCATTCACCACATCCGTGATGGTAGTAAGTGTCAGTCCAATCCTAGAGCATCTGCCCCATGAGTGGTCCTGCAAAGTATCGTTATTAACCATACTAAAAGGAATATTAGAAAATGCAAGATGCACTACATGTATATATAACTAGATATGCTTATTTAATAACTAGCAACAACCATATTAATAAGACTAATATGTTTGGAATACGCCGAAAGGAATATATTTCACACATTGATAATGTTTCTTTCTTAAAAAAGTGTTCTACTAATATGTTAACTTGTTGTCTATCCATGTTCACTAATTGTTCTCATGATGCTACCTTTCAAATGGAAAGTTTATTGGGAGGTGCATGGTCTCATTTCGATGAAGGTCGGTAAGAGATGGAGTCTTTGGATTAAATCTACACATTCGTCTAATAGTTTTTTATTACCATGTTTTAATTACCACGTTCATTTAAATTTGATTTAATGGTTGTATCACGATTGCAGATAACCAATAGTTATCTAATAGTTATCTAATATAACTACGATTACAGTTGAAGTTAAGCTAATAGTTGTAGAATCATTGGAGTTAACCTAATACTTGTATCTAATAGTAAGTTAATAGTTATCCAATATAACCATGATTAGAGTTGAAGTTAAGCTAATAGTTGTACAATCATTGGAGTTAAGCTAATAGTTGTATCTAATAGTTAATTTTAAATTTAATATATCATCAATTGCACTTAAGTAAAAGTCATGATTGGAGTTGAAGTTAACTTAATAGTTGTATCATCAAATGACTTACGCTCATAGTTGTATCTATTAATTGAATAGTTGTATCTAATAATCGAATAGTTGAAGTTGAAGTTTAATTTTTCAGACTATCACGAATTGTACTTATCAAATGTTAACTATTTTTTTTAAATTATTAATTATTTTTTTTGGACGATGCTCATAAAATTATTCTGGATAGTACACTTGTCTCATTATTGCCCTTAGATGAAAAATCATAAATGATAATCTACCCCAAAATTCTAAAATATATATGTCTATCGACTTAACTACTAACGTAAAAATACAATAACAAAACATAAATGAATAACTATACATTTTTTGAAGGCCAAATAACAACAAATGCAATCTATCAATGATTTCATCACATCTCCACTAACGACAATGGTTCTGATAGAAGTTATCAAGCTCGTAATATACATCAATTGGATGTTTCACAATCTTCAACACATGTAGAATGAGAGAAATATAATGCGACATTATTTTTTTATATGTGCTCATGATAATATATTTACCTTCGGAGAGTAAATGTCAAAGAGCTAAAAAAAACTTTTTTTTTGTTACTTATAAACTTTAGAGTTTGAAAAAATGATATTTCTTTTAATTGATGGCTCAGGAAAAGAGATGCATTACACCTAGGAGAAATAAGAACTCGTATCTATCGGTTCCTCGTATGGAATATTATTAATCCTTGCCCTTGTTTCTTTTGTAGTTTGTGTTATTATGTCCCCTACGGGGGACATTTATATATAGGTCAGGTCTTTTATTTTGGCTATACCATTCCTCAAATTTTTAAAAAAGCTAATGTTTAACTTTGGTGGAGTTTTAAAAAAATTATTTTTTTAAATTTTAAAAATTTTTAATTGGTTGTTGGCTGAGTGACGTAAGCTTTGGAATGCCAGCCTCAGGAATTGGCAGTGTTGTTGACCAAAGCAGTTTGTAAGGCACATTGATGGAAGCCAGGGTGCATTGAGTGCAGTTTAATGGGCCTCTTCCTCATCTTTAGTGTCGACGGTGCTGAGGGTGATGCACGAAACCAGGGAATTCACTTCGACAGGAGTTGTTACCCTTTGCTACCCTTCTGTTGCCACCTTTTCTTGACATATTGTATTAAGGGAATAATACCAAAGAAGCAGTCTTGGTTTTTTAAAGGATGTTGTCCTTCCTGCCTCCGATCCCCATTGACTCTACTATGTGTTCATGAACTCTTCTCTCTTGCTTCCGAGTTTCCAGTCATCAATGTTAGCTGTTGCAGTGATCTCTTCAGACAGTGGTAAGAGCTCTAAGGAAAATTTCTGAATAATTTAGGCCGTTGTATTTGTTTGTAGTTGAATTTTAAATTCATTAAGTAACTCTGGTGTTCAAGGATTGGATTTCAAATTATCTGTGGGATTTTTGTTGAAATTTGGTGTTTTCTATTATACATTTCATTTTTTGAATTATGTTTGATATGGGTTTGGATATGTCAGCTTCTTAGAGCTTTTTCTATTCTGGGTTTGAATATTTTAGTTTGTTGGAGATTTATCTGAGCCAGGTTTGAAATATTTAGCGTAATGGATGTTTATTTGAGGCAGGTTTGGATTATTCAATGCATGCAGTAATGCTGGATAGAACTAATCCTTGAGAGCAAGAAAGGGAAGTTCCAATTTTTTTACTTGGTAGAGTTGTAAGGAGAACATCATAAGAGGTAGCTCTTAGAGAAACTACCAGCAAGCAGAAGAACCCACAGTCGCTGTGAATCCTTGAGGAAGAAGAAGAACTTGGTTCCAGCAATGATGCTCACTAGAACCAATATTTGAGAGAGAAAGGGAAGTTCCATATATATTACTGGGTAGAGCTGTAAGGAGAACAATAGAAGAGCTAGGTCTTAGAGAAACTACAAAGAAGTGGAAGAACCCATAGTTGCTGTGGAAGCAAAATGTAAATGACTCTTGGCTTTGATAGGGACGTCGGTTGTAATTTATCAAATTCATAGATAACAAATGGGTTGAAGCATCCAAGTTATGCAAATTACCTCTATTCTTTCACTTCACGGGAATTGGTAGTGTCTTTTAAATGAGTCACGGAATTTTTTTCCTTGGCTTAGTCCTTAAATGGATAAAGTGCTTTTAAGTTTGTTGTTCTCCCATTGTTTTTTGATTTTTCTGTAATGTTCATTTCTTATTTCTTCCACTGTCTAAGATTCCCTATTCATGTCTGAAGATTTTTTTTAACACATTAGGTCAAAGTATCCTGTTCTAAATGGTTAAAGCTTGGATAGTTAGGTTGCAGGGTTCATTTTTTAGAACCCAATGAAAATGTCTCAGATAAAATATAGATCTCTAAAATTATTAAAGTATTTTGACTGTTCGTGGACCCTAATCTTAATCATATAAATTATGGGTGAATTTCAGATCCCCCATTTGAGGCCAACTGAGTACAAGAGGTTGAGGCTTAGAAGAAACAGACGAATTGTTAACAGAGCCTATGGATGTGTTCTATCTAGTTCAGTTAAATGTGGCCGGTAAGAAAGTGTTACCAATGTAGCAAAATGGAATTGATTATAATCAAACAAAGAAAGTTGAATTTCCAAAGTAAAATTGATTATACATTACACAATGCAACAACGTAAAATCCATTAATTTGGAGACACACATGCATGCACGCACATTGATATACCTTTACAAGCCCTAAGGCTTAATGCTACTTAGCATGAGTTTGATACATATGCTCCAATATCATGGAAAGGCGCACAAGTGCAGTAAAAAACATCATCTATAACATGTCTAACCTTTGTTTCATTAGGTTCCTTTATAATTATAGGCAGTGGGACTTCACAGGTGGATGCGAATTTTTTTCTTCAAATGCTTAAATCATTTATAGAATCATACTTACCAATTATTACACCCTGGTCTCCAAATTCTCTTACTATATCAAGAAGCCTTGCTAAAGAATCTGGAGTATGTGCATAATCTACAATAACAAAAAATGCTTGTTCCTCATCTATTAATTCACATCTTCCAGGGATTGCATCAAATTACTAAATTCCCTTCACTATATCATCTAATGGTGCTCCCACTGCAATCCCTATGGCCACAACTGCAAGAATGTTATATACATTATGCCTCCCAAGAAGCCCTGAAGATATTTCCAAATTGTCTTTGGGTGTTCTAATCATCACCTGAGTTTCAAAGAAAGACAGTTGAACTTCCAAAGCATAAACATTAGGATTCTTATTCCCCATTGAAAATGTTATCACGGGCACATCTGTATTGCCCTGTGCAATAAAATAAGGAGCATTTGGATCATCAATGTTAACTACTTTACGATGTCGTTCATGATCCACCATCTTAGAAAACAACCTCCCCTTAGCCGCTCTATAATCTTCCTATGTCTTGGGAAAGTCCATATGATCCCTAGTTAAGTTTGTAAAAAATGCAATATCAAGATCCACTTTATCACAATGAACCAACACAAGAGCATGTGAGGAATCCTCCATGACACAAGATTCAGTACCATTGTGAACCATCTTTGCCATCAGTTTCTGCACATAAACAACATCAGGAGTGGTCGAGTGAGCTTCCAGCTCATGATCGTTATGAATATAATAAGCAATGGTACCAAGAAGACCAGTTTTCAGACCCATGGTTTCATACATACTCTTTATCAGATAAGAAGTGGTAGTTTTTCCATTAGTACATGTTATTCTAATCACAACTAGTTTTTGCGATGGATTGACATAAAACGGCGCTGCAAGTGAGGCAAGAATGGAATTTGTGTCCTCCACCATTACCATGGCCTTCACATTTATGGACTCATCTATTGTAATCTCTTTGCTAGCAATGACAACCATGACCCCTCTCTTAATGGCTTCAATTGTCATACCTGTGCAGCAGACAAATAAATCCCTAGGGTTCACTTCTTGGGAGTCATGTTGAATGCATGTGATCTCTACATTCAAATCTCCATCAATAGAAAATGGAACCACCTTGGCATCATCTAGCAGCTTAGAAAGGGTGGCACTGAATTCTGGCTCAAGAAACTACAATCCAATTAATGTTAAAATTTAATATGACCTAAGAGCAACAGTGCCCTCCCTCTGACCTAAGAGCAACATGATAATGGCGACCATCATGTTCAGAACTTGTTTGGTGCTGAGAGTTTTGTATTGTGTATTCGACATGCCTCCCTTAGTAATGGATGCCATCATCTTCATAACATCCTAGGTGTTGGGAGTGTTCTCATGTGCAGCCATGGTGCATGTAAATAGTGGAAGCCATGTGTGATGGTGGGCATTGAATGAAAAGCCCACATATTTTGCATGGCTAATAGATTCCCTAAGGACAACACATGGAGTGCTTCTTGTATTTTGATAAGTTTTTGTTATGATATTTTCTTTCTAGTTGATTCGTTGTTTGTCCATGTAGCATCAATATTAACTAGATGGTTTGTCCATAGTATCGTTTCGTATGGGAAACTCTATAAAGTTTCGTTATTTTCTTTTACTGAAAAGAAAATTGATTAATGAACAATCCCTTTCATGTGTGATGCAGATGATAGTTTGGAATTTTGAGTTGAGAATTTTTTACTATTTATAAATTTTTTTAGCTGACAATTTAAGGTCTACAATTGTGGAAATACGGTTTTTAAAATTTAAAACTCAAAATTGTTGAAGTTGAGAATCCACTTTCTCAAATTATTATATTTAAAGATGACCTAATAGTCACTAAATGAAAAATCAGTGAAAATTAATTTATGTTATTCCAAATTTGAGTTTATTAACTCTGTCAATATGGACTCGGTGTATAGACTAAACCTTTTAAAAATGCAGTCTGCCAAGTTATTCTCACAGTAAACATGCTGAAATTTCAAAGAACTAAAAATTACAAAAAGGTATTTCACCTAACCAAGCCAATGTTCAAGGTCAACTATGTGAATGTTGTGTAATCCTAGAGCCCAGTCGACAATCACCTTGGAATCTCCTAGAACAAGTAAACCTGGAATGTTCTTGTGAATAAAAAAGTATATCAACCCCCATAAGGCCAGAAGTTCAGATTTGGTGTTGGTTCCTCGACCAACATCCAAACGCAATCTGTTGGAATGAAGACTGTCCACATTGATCACCATCCCTACCCCACAATTCCCATCATTTGCAGCCCCATCAAAGTGTCCGACAACCACATCCCTCAATTCTGGTGGAGAGGAAATGTGCCTAGTGGCACTTTTTTAGAACTGAAGTTAGAAAGGTAAGGATATGAGCATACCTTAGTGAGAATGCATAGTTGAGACACCAAAAAATTCTGAAAGAGAAAGTCATTCCGAGCTCGCCAGACTAACCACATCAAAAGACAAGGGATCTCTAGAGGCAAGCCAGAATTCTTCACCTAGATTACTAAATTATCAGCAATATATAGAGCATCCCAATACTAATTACACCTGAGATTGTGGTAGAGGGTTTGTCCAATTTCTTGAAAGAAAAGACACCTCTCATAGATGTGCTTGGCTGATTCCAATGCCAAAAACCAGAAAATGTAGACACCTGGACCAGAGTAACCATGACTTTGAAGAGAATTCCATGTGAGTATCTTATGGTTTATGGATAACCAACAGAAAATTTAGCCTGGAATTTTAATTTTCCACAGTGTTGTATGCCACCATTGGAAATCAGGATCCTCAAAAGATTTAAGAATTTCTAGATAAGAAAGATTGGCTCTCACCGCCCCTGTCTGTTTATTGGCCACCAAAACAATATGATCACGAATAGAGTTTAGAGAAATGCCAACATCATAAAGTTAATCAATATACAAGCTCCATTCAGAAGCCAGATCACCCGTGAGGCCTAGATCGGTCGAAGAAAGCCACTTTGGTGCATAAGTCAAAGTAGAAAGGAGACTAGACTAGACCACTGAGGAAGTGTTCAACTTGAAATCAGTTCTTCGCAACCAAATATCCAGAGGAATTCTAGACATGTATTTTGATTTGAGAATGTTCCCCCAAAGGCCAGAATTTGTCAAAGCTCGCCGGAGGATTTTTTTGCATAAATAGATGTTAATACATTTCAAATTATTTATACCCCAATCTCCCCACCCTTTGGGTCTCGACAATGAATTCCAACTGGCCAAATGAAACTTGTTACAATTCATAACAATCGTCCAAAGAAAATGAAACAATATCCTTCGAAGATCCTGAAGAATATTAGTAGGGAGAATAAAAAATGAGAACCGATAAACAAGAATTGAATGTAGGACAGAGGTTGCCAGGGTTACTCTCCCACCAAGAGAAATTCATCTAGGAACCCACCTGTTCACTTTCAATTGAAATTTTTTGAGAAACCATAACCAATCTCTAGCTCGATAGTTATTGGGATTAAGATGAAATCCCAAGTAAGTAAGACCATCGTCCAATGACTTCCATGAAAAAATAAAGTGCTGGGCTATCAAATTTAGTACACCATGATTGATATTTAAAGAACCAAAAACCGATTTTCATTCACTAATGGACATACTAGACACCCCACAAAATAAATTAATCAACGACTTGTAATACAACCATTCCAAGAGACTGCCATCGTCGAAGAGCAAAACATCGTCCACAAATAAAGTGTGTGTGAGGTACATGGTACCTGTAACCTTAACTCCTTTGATATATTTTGAATTCTTTGCTTGGTCTAGCAAGAGGATCAAGCCTTCACCGATCAACATAAATAAATAGGCGAGAGAGGGAAACCTTGGCGAATTCCCCGAGTTCCCATAAAGGGAATCATTGGAGAACCATTGATAAGAAAAACATAGTTTGCACTCGTGACACATGCCATAATCCATCAAACAATATCAAAAGGTAGTCCAATTTGCAGGAGCGTTAATCTGAGCATAGGCCATTTTACCTTATCGTAGGATTTTTCCAAATCTAACTTCAATATAATAGCCGGAGAATGCTTTGTTTTGATTGAATGTAGAGCTTCCTAGACAATCCAAACAACATCCAAGATTTGTCTATTGAAAAAAAAACAAATTGCTCAGTCGAGATGTGTTTCCCAATGAATGGCTTCAATCTCTCCACAATGATTTTGGCGATCAGTTTGTAGAGTAGCTTGCAGAGGGATATCGGTCTGTAGTCATTGAAAGAAATGGGATGATCCACCTTTGGTATAAGAGTGAGATAGGTGCTATTGAGAACCTCAGGAATCGAACCCGAAACATGTGAGTCCTCGATTGCATTCACCAACTCATGCCCAAGCATATCAAAAAAATGAAGATAGAACTCGACGGTCCATCCATCAAGCCCTGGAATTTTGTCCTTAGAGAAAATCTTTCGAGTGGCTTCAACTTCCTTCAAAGTGACCGGGTTGTTAATAGTCAAACCATCCTCTGCGAGAAAGTAAGTTGGGAAGAGTTTAATAATATCCAATTGATCGTCAATTTTGTACATGTCTGGTTCCTTATATAAATTTGCAAAATGGTACGGGACACTCTTTTGATAGATTCTTGATCATAAACATTGGAATTATCATCGTCCACGGCATCCGAAACAAAGTTGGATAAACGCCTCTTATTTGCAAAATTATGGAAATAACAAGTTTTTTCATCCCCTGCCATGAACCAAGTAGCCCTACTTTTCTGAAAAAGTGTTTCCTCTTTATGCTTGAGGAGCTTAATCTTAGAGGAGTTCTCCCGCTCCAAATTTGAGTAAAAACACAGGGAGATATGTTCAAAAAACAAACAAAAATAATAGTTTTTTGTTACGACAAATATGCCAATTCAACCATTATGGTTGACTCATTTTGTTGAAATTATATTGGTCCTTGAATTCCAACTCACAAGAATTTATTGTTGCCTCGTTTTCTTAGAAGGCCCATTTTAGACCCCAAATTTCCTCTAATGAATGGACCAAGTAAAGTTCAGATCTTTCGCCAAAATAAGATTAGGTAAATTAAGAAAGTCACTGTTATTAACCGATTCCCAAAAAGTACAATGGTTATCATATGGCCCATAGATATTAAGTAGATGCACAGGATGCTTCATACCCATCACTTTCCCAAAAAGTACCCACAAAAGTGATAGCCGACTCCTTGTCCTGCGGGATAGGAAAGGAGAAGTCCTTCACCTCTAGAGGAAGAGTCGCTACTAGAGGTTCCACTTCAAACCAAGAGCCAGATTGATGGGTTCCCTTTGACAGGAAACCTTCTTTGGAATGGCCTGTTAAGCGATAGAGATGGCAATGAAAGGCTATTTTCCAATAGTTGAGGTGTTGAATAAAAGTGCCCCCATCCCATATAACCTCTAGCTCAGCAGGAATCCCTTTGGATAAGTCCATATCAACTAGAACCCTCGATGCCGAACACTCAAAACCCAACAACTGGTCGTCCTTGATGAGCATAAAGGATCCAATAGATATTGCAATAGCCATAAACCCCTTTAGATTCCAACACTGAATCAGGAATTCAGGGAGAATCACCCACAGGTGTCTATGTAAAATTTTCTATGGCAGTGGGTCAAACCCACCATGCCAACGCTTGAGTACAAGTGGGACCTCACCCAGAATCCAGTAGCAACTTTCAATAATCTCACAGTCCTCAGTAAAGGGAAACTAAAAGAGAGTTCAACCATTGACCAATATCAAAACCTTGGGAATCGACTTCAGTAAGGGCTTCCAATATTCTTGAATCCAAGCCAAAACCGTTGAGCGAGGAAGTTTTAGGTATTCAAAACGGCTGACAAGGGCACATTGAGAAAGAGCTGAAACCATGTCAATGATCATGTCCTACCCAAGTACACAAGCACCCCTATGACCCTTCACTTGTTCAAATGATAAATTACGGGAAAGCAGATGCGAAGGATAAAGAAAGTGTTGGTTCCCTGCCTTAAAACCACTAACAGTTGACTGAGAAGTCTGATAAGACCCCAAACCACTAGAAGAACTCGAGGAAGCCAGAATACCTAGGGACGGTAAACCATGGTTAGAATATGCACCTAACTGAGAGACATGAAAACAAGCACAGGGATTAGTGCGGACCCCCGATGAGAAAGGTGGAGCCACCTTCAAAACATTGAAACCATGGGAAAAAACATGACCAAACCCTTAAAACTTAACAATGCATACCAACAAAAAGAAAACTAGATTCCCATTTTTTTAAGCTTTGGTTGGTACTAGACCTGTCACCCAGGACAGGTTTGACTCTAGAGTCTCCTAATCCATCACAAGTGATGACAAACATGGAATAGGAGAAGAAAGATAGTAAGCCCAGTGAAGTGCGACAAATAAAACAAAACCCTCCAGTGGACCCGAAACCAAATGCAGCTCGGGTGAAGGGTAAGCCAAAACCTCAATACCAGAGCAATCTCGAAGAGAGTGAAACAAGTCCCAAAGCCGTCAGTATTGGTCACATCCAACTCAAGGACAAACCCAGAATAAAAAACAGAAAGCACTTCTAACAAAAAACAGTAAAAAAAATGAACCGGAGGATGTGAAGAAAGTGGATAATAATTTGATCCTAAAGTCTCGAAGCAAGAAACGATGCCTGACTGAAGGATATCAATACTGACAGCCACAAAGGTTATTGCAGACAAGTCAGGAAAGCACCAGGAATCCTAGGGTTTAAATGAAGGTCCGATGGCCAATCGAGAAAAAAAACCTGAGAGAAAGATAGTGTGCTGATAGTCGGAATGGTCAAGGAAACACTGTGTTCAAGACATGTAATCATCATAGAGCCTAGGTTTTGTATGAAGGTTCAACGGCCATTCAAAAACCTTGTAGAGCTCCATCTTCTGACAGTATGAAAAAAAATGAATCCCAGTTCATGTGTACAATAATGGTTATGATTATATTGAAATCTAATTTAATTTATGTAAGGGTTACGATTATCTAAACTATTATATATTAATTATTTAATATAATTTCTCAATTTATTCATATAATTTGTAATGTTTTCCTAAGTTTATGGGACGCGAGAGCATGGGAGTAGGGAAACGTACATTGGGGATGTGTGGAGACCACTCCCAAAGTTTAGGGAAATTCAAGGGGGATGGGGAACGTCAAGGTAATACAAATTATAAAAATATAATAGTATTATAAATATCGACAATAACATTTCATCTTGTATAAATATAGTTTAATCTGCTCCCTGTGAATACAATCTAATTCTTCAATGATTCAACACACTTCAACATGGTGTAAATACATGACATATATGTTGTAATGAGGAAGTGTGACCAAATGACCTATTTCTTTGGGATTCCAGAGGGCATCACATTATTTGAGGATTTCAAGTCCAACATACAATTGTGCAAGAGTGAACTATTAATCATATATTGGGATCCTACTCATCAATAGCACCATGTGCCCACCTCCTCTATCCTTTTATCCCTTTCCTCTACCTTGAATCTCAAAGTTGATCTTCGAAGGACATTACTGAACACCCTACAATTTTGATGAAATTTCATAAGCCAAGCATTAAAATAAGGTAGAATCAGAAAGGAAAAAAATCATGCTTAATAAGTTATTTTGTTTGACTAAAGGGTACATTTTGATTAAGGTCATGATAGAGGAGTTTAACAATCAACACTACTAACATCAAGGTACATAGAGTGGTTGATGTGCTTGATTAAATGACAATCCCTTAACCGCATACATGATAAAATCCAGTGGAAACGTTGCAATACTTAAAACTGTTAACTCTGTTCAATTCTGAATGGGATATAAAATTCTATATTTTGCATATAAACTTTGATGAAGTTGAAACCACTCGTAAACATCATGAAACAATTAATGATAATATTAATAGTTTAAATAAAAAGATAGAAAATAGGAAATAAGAAAAATATCATTTTTACTTTAATAATTTAATATTACCATTACTACTAATATTTTTTTTCCCAATTTTATTGTCTAATAAAAAAACTTAAATATAACCCTATAATCTATCACCGTTACCTTTTTAGGAATTTGTAGGTTCAAAATAATCAACCTTGTAGGTAAATATATAGTTTCATTTTAAGATATCAAATTCATTTTAGATACTTCTCCAATATTTTCAAATTCATTTTTTATACTTCTCCAATATTGCTTATGATTGAGCTTGCTGTAATAAGTATGAACATCACGTTACAAACGTTGAAATTCTATGAAAAGAGTCAACAAATCTAAACGTGCTTTGATTAAATAAAGACATCAAATCTATACATATATTCTTTTAATAGATTTGTCACGTTTATTGGAAATTGATTGTATGTCAGTCACAGTATGTTAGACATTTTGAATCGGTGTTAAACTTTGTGCCTTTCATTAAAAAGTTATGGGAAATCAGATTGAATGTTTATTTTTTTTGGAAATTAAATGACAAAGACATTTAGTTCATTGACTTGAAATAGTCTTAAGCATTTGTTGAAAATCCAAGCAATCTAGGTAAGGAAAACATTATATATATATATATATATATATATATATATATATTTAATTTTACTTTTAGTTCATTTTAGTAAGATTTTGTTTAAAAAAATAAATTTCAATTATTTATTATATGTTTTTTATTATCTATTTTTGATTAAAATTAGTTAAAAATATCTTTAAAACTTGTTAATAGAAATATAGAAAGTTTTCATCTATGATAAAGGGCTTAAGTATTGCCCTTATTTGATATGATAGATTATATGAAAATATAAATATATCACGGAATCTATGATATCATGCAAGTCTATAAATACAAGTAATTTGGTTGAATTTTGACTACATGAAACCTCGGTAAATTATTAGATTTTTAGAATAATAGAGTTTTGATATTTTTTGGTATCTACTAAACGAACGTCCTCATCTAGCAATAGCAATAGATGACGAGGGCTAGGATCATTGCTTAGGATATTAACTTGGTTAGTTGATGTTATAGCATTAAAGTCTCCTAGCAATAGGATACTCCTTTCATTTCGCATACTATGAGGGCTAGGATCATTGCTTAGGGGTATTAACTTGGTTAGTTGATGTTAAAGCATTAAAGTCTCCTAGCAATAGGATATTCCTTTCATTTCACATACTATAAGTGTCTTTCGATTCTAAGTCATTCTAAGGACACATTTAATTTAACTTTTATTATTATAAAAGATAGAATAAATATGTGTGAAATAACATATTGTTGGTAAATTTTTATAAGCATTAATATCTAAAATGTCCACTCATATGTAACGATTGAAAATGTTTTTTCTTATTAAGTCTAGTATGAGGAAAAATGTTCTCTTTTATGTAACAAACTATGGCTAGAAACTATCTATGATATGATATATGATATCCTATTCCATAACAACCACTAGAAACATATTTCCATATAAGGTACTTTGGATTGTTCATGCTCTCAAGTTTTAACAAGCAATATAATATTTTTGTCAGTCAACACTCAACTTATTATGGCCTCTTTGCATTCTAAGAGAATCCAAAGTGTCCTAAGTTTCTATTTATTATATATATATATATATATATATATATATAGTTTCTCTCCTTAATAATAAATTTTATATTCCTAATTATTGCACATGTTCCTTCTTTCCTAGTTTCTTTTACCTTTCCAAATTCTTTCCTTAGTTTAACTTGATATTTTGAAATAAGGTACATTCATTTATACATATTCATGATGTTTTTTAACTCAAAGTTACATTATGCCATATTTATGGTGATTAGATCTTATCTTAACATGAATTAATGCCCAATTATTTTGTTGATCTCTTTGCCTAGATGAAACAAGATGTTCTCATTTTTATTTTCTTTTGTTGTTTTTCCTTGACTAGAACTAACATGACTTCATCTCCCTTCTCTCTAAAACACACAATTATGATCTTTTATTATGCTCATGTGGTTTAATTTGATAAACTTATTCATTTCCACTTTAACGAATTTGATATCTAACTTACCTTCCAAACTATTTATGGCCAAATTGTGATTTAACTTCTATTTTATCTCTTTAATCTAGATATTCTTCATATTACATTTTAACTAATCTATTAACCTCTAATTTTAACGCTAATTGTTATTCTCTTTGTTTTTTTTTCTATTTATATAATCTAATTTTCATTATCTACAACTTTAAATTTTGAATTTTATTCTCAAATAATACAAACTTATTATGTAATATTACCTTTATTATCTCACTATCACCTTTTTTAACTCTTCAAACAATAAATAAATTAAAATTAAAATTAAAATTAAAGAAACTATTTTATATAGCTCATAATACTTAGATCTACTTAAAAAAAAGATCTCAATAAAAAATGCCTGATTGGAAATGTTTCAAATGCGGAATGCATGTATGCTTATTTATAAAATTATTTAATTCAAATATTTTAAAGTTTTGCAGTTTCTATTATAGAATTTGATTTCAAAGGATTCAAAGTCATATTTTGTACAATGTGTATGTAGAGCTGTTAACCTCAAAAAGCACGACGGATAAGAAAGATAAGATTTCTTTGATATAAATAAAGAAATGAAATCTGAACATATATTCCTTTTGATTTAAATCTGAAGATTGATTGTACGACACATGCATCTCAGTATTATTCAGACTCTCCCTGACGTGTCAATATTCCTCACGTTTGGGTTTACACTCAAGAGTCAAGCCGATGGGCTTTCGACGTTTCGATTAATTTTAATTGTCAAACATGTTTCAGTGATGTTTAATTTTCTAATTTTTTACAGTTATATATTTTGATATTTAAAATAATAAATAATTATGTTGATAGACTTTTTTTATTTTAAATTTGGGGTAGAATACAGTTTATGTTTTTCATCTACGGAAGAGGATGAGACAAATGTACAATGTATGAATAACCAACACTTCAGGACAGATAACTAGAAGAATGTGAGATAAAAAGAAAAAAATATAAAAATAACTAATAGTTGATAAATGAATTAAAAAAATTGCCGATGATAATATGTAGTTAGACATGGATAACTTACATTTAATTCCGTGTAACTATACAAATATGAGGAATAAAAAAAAATTACAACCTCTTTCATTTTATAACTATCTCTTAACCATTTGATTCCTATCAACATAATTCAACCACAAAATATATAAATATGCTAATTAATAATTAATAAATTTTAAAATATAGTATTTATTAATTGGTTAAAGTCTTTCCATTCTCACAACTATAAACATCATCTAAATATTATTACTATAAATATAACAATCCCAACCAATATTCTCGAATCTATAAACTACTTTAAAATAATAATAATATTAATATTCACCAAATAAAATGAACAGTTTAATGTTTATACAATATGACAAAATATTACAAACCATTTAAAATATAAAAGAACAAAGAAAATTTACTCACGTCTAAAAACTTTATCGTTGAAAAGACATATAAATCTAACCTAAGTCCTTATCTTGCGAAGAGAGCATGAATTATTTTGTCATTATTTGATGGCAATTCAAGAGAAAGAATTTGTTTTCATTAAAATAATATTTCTCGTGATCTATTTTTATATTTTCTTATATGTAACTATTTTGTAGTCAATTTTTAAATATGGCGAGGCAATCATACCCGTACTCAATTATTAAATCATCCGTACTCAATTATCAAAAGTGAAAAAATAAGGCCGCCAAAAAATAATGTCGACGTGAGTAGGATAAAAGACAACTGAAATCTTCATCTATTTTGGGCGATTTTTTATAATTGGAAATTGCTGATCGACTTTTTTAAACTAGGAGATGATTTTTTCTTTATTTTCGGCTGGTTTTTACTTGTTTTTGGCTATAAATCTTCATGGAATTTTCAAAAAATGCAAAAACATTGCTAGATCTTACAGAGTGTGGGTGCTTAGGGGTTTTCTTGTTAGGTGATTTCATTTTTGCACTTAAAATCGCCCAACAAACAACAAAAATTACAAGATTTTGTGAATTAAATTCACCGGATTCCGGTTAAAAATCAGCAGTAAAGTCAAAATAGTCCCCTAGTTAGACAGCTCCATTGCTGATTTGCAATTTTGTAATTTTAGTAAATATAATTATTTGTTTTAGATTAAATATTTGATTTTAATTATTCTAAACTATGATTTCAATGATTTCAACTAGAATTGCTCTACCAGATTAGCACTTATATAGCAAACTCATAATTTCCATAAAATAAATTTATTTTATTTGTTTACGATTTAATATTAATCCTTGTTGAAACACGAATTTATTGGTCGTAACACATTTATATTCATCGTCACATATTTTTATTCATATGCATGGATAAGTTTAACTCAACATGTTAATCTTTGAATGATAGGTTGAGTCTTCCATTTGGCATGGTCTCCATTTGTAGCAACGACTTGGTCGCAACCTCACCAAGGTGATGTTTAAGTCTTTTAAGTTTATTATTGTAAATGTTTGGTTACTTAGAACATAAGCCTAAACTTAAGGCTTAGTCCTAGCTACCATATTAGTTTAGACTTGTGTTAAACCCACCCTTCTTATGAGTTCTCGTTGGCAAGGATGGTTAAGTATATGTTTAAAGGCCTGACGATATTTTGTTAAAAGACGTTGCAAGCTTTGTAACATGTATAAACTTTAGACGAGCCCATGGGGTGTAGAATAGATAGTGAATGAATGTATTGTTAAGGCACTCCTTGTGTAAGGTCACCACTTCAAAACTATGCAGGTGCTTACTTACCTAAAAAAAAAAAGTATAAACCTTAGACTATGGTTTTGAGGCCCTATCCCGCAGAATTTACACAACAAGGGATGATAGTTTATAACATAAATTTTGATATGTAATTATATGTGTATGATGGAGGGGATACAAGTGGATGACAACGATGTAGGTTTTAATGCCTCATATTAAAGTTTTAATGTCATAACCCTGGATGTGAGTTGAGAGCGCAACGAAGCACATTTAATGACATGGCTTAATGGCATGCACTGTGGCTAGAGATAGATATCGACCCTCCACTTGTCATGATCTGATTCAAGGGTTTTCGAACGGTTTTAATGTGGCTTTAAGCTGTCGTAAGGGTTTTTTACTGCATTCATTTGGTCTGTTTGATTTTTGTTGATGTCGCTCTATCGCTCCATGGTTACATTGCAATAGTCTTTTCCCTTTGTGGTATGTTAATGAAAGTTAGCATTCTGGTATGTAATCTAGAGTTGTTTGGAGGTTTTATCAGTGGATTAATGGTAATGTGGATGCCACTATAGCCTTGGCCTTCTTGACTCATCGTAAGGTTAAGAAGGATGCCCAGTCGCATTCCTTCAAGTCTTAGTAAAGAATTTGCAGTCTATAAGGATCGATTTAATAGGTAAGAAAGGAATTTCTTTTAAGCTCACTCTGCAATTTCATTTTAAGGATTTCTTAGGTGGTTACATAATTGACTTAAATGTTTCGTGTTGTGTAGGCAGAGGAGGAAACAAGGAAGCTAGAAGGAGACGACCCTTGGCCCTCTACGTGTCTATCAAAAGTAATTTTGTCTCTCTATTTGCAATACTTATAAAAAATCTATTTCGTTATATAATGGGGTTTTTTAATAACTTTGTATCCCATTTTGCCAGTGGAGTTAGGTTTCCATTGAAGCTTTGGATGAGCTTAGCTTCATCCTTATGGCCCAATCTTCACTTTGCAAAGTAATGGTTTACAAAGAATGTGTTTTCCTTTTTTTTACACATGTTACATTATATAATGCGTTGTTTTAACGATACACAAATGTGAAATGCAAGTTGCGAAGGCACGACCAGGTGAGAGCGACGACAGGGTCACCTCCTCTCAAGCTCCAACCTTCTCTGTCCAGAGGTGAGGGATTCACCTGTACTCTGTTATAGGAAGAATATGTTTAAAATTTCATTATCCTAGTTATACTACCGCCTGTAGGTGTTGTGCATGTGAACACCAGCGCAACATGGCTTGGATTGTACATTTGGATCGTCCATTAGTTATAAGGTAAGACTCTTGATTGGGTTTGTGGTTTAAACTAGTTCCCCAGTTGCTTTGACTCACAATCCTTGGAAAGATAGGGGTTTACAACCGCTACGAAGATAAGTTTTGTTGTTAAGACATAACCTATATGGGGTCCGTACTTAGATACATAATTTTACAAAGTGGGCTTCACAACCTCTCATACTCAGAAAGTGTTTGATTTTACAGTAGTTGTTCTGTTTGAGAATATTGATTCTTGACCAATAAATATTTTACCGTTATGTATTTTAATTCCTGATATTGTAAATTCAATTCGGGGATAAACTTGACCTTGTGCTCATGGTTCCTAGATCTAAAATTTGTTTTGATCATTATTATAATTGTGAAGCTTGAATTTTTAGTTCTCTGTTGATTATACTTGGATATCGTGGTCCCGTTGTTAATTTAGTTCTTTAACCAGATCATTGTATTCTGGGCATGGATGCCTAAATCAAAGACTGTACATTCATATTTGATTACGTTATTAAATCCTATAGATGTGATTTGCCGATTTACTGTGTATTTTGGATTGTCAGCTATGATATTGATTTGGTAAATAAATATGTTATTCCTTTATTTAGATTGATTACTGTTGAGTTCAAAACGTAGATCTATAAGCCGGTTTTTTACATAGCTTAGATCCATGTTGCAATTTACCGAGGAAACCAAATATGTCTTATTTGATTTCTTTAAGTGATTGTATTTACAAAGATTTCATTTTTTTCTTCATATTTAGTTTATTTGTATTATTCTAAAAATGTAGCCTTTCAACTCTACTCGGTGTATCTACAATTACTTTGTTTGATAGTAATTTAATTAATTGTAATCCCTTCGTTCAGTTCTTTTTATTTATTAATATGTTTAGATATTCCCTAGACTGGGTGTAAATACCCAAAACATAGATTAGATTTAATAAAATATTGTGTATTGTTTAAAAAAAACAGAGATAGACTCTGTGTAAAAGCCTTCGAATCCTAGAGGAAACACTTGATTTATACTTACCTAGATCTATTTTATTAATTCGTTATATAATTATATTTAAACAAAGCATTAGCAAGGTAATCTATATGTACTTAGAATACAGATAAGATCCGCGATTTACTACCTTCTATAAATAAATAACAATTTACACTAATAACATATTGTTGAAAGAGATAAAAAGATTAGAAATCAACGCATAGTATAATCCTTCAGTTTAAAATACATTTATAATCAAATCTACACTTAGAAAATAATTATCAATACCAAACAATTAATAAATTTAGTAAGGAACCTGTCACCACTGTCGGGAAAAGAGAATTGAAGCTATCGTTCCTCCCAACCAACTCCTAGAGAATCCAAATATTACTTGTTCCAGAACCCCTGAACATGTTTGTTGATCCACAAGGACAAAATCCTATCAATATGCCATCTCTCGGCATCAACGGATCATTTCCCCATCCATTGCCAGTCTCCTGCTTGTTCGATGGACATACTATTTTATAGTATTTTTCCTAGGACTTGGTCATTTATGAGCCTCCTACTCTTTCGTAGTCCACAAGGAGTCTTGACCTGATTTTGGGGAAAATGCCTTTTGCATCACTTGAGTTCTCACTCAGCAGCTTTCACCATTTTTCATTTCCCTTGGTGTGTCAGCAAACAGTGTTTCAACAACTACTTCAATTCTATTTCCTCTCAGTATTTTAATTATTCAATAATAATAATAATCTATTACATTCATTTTGAATTTATTGTCAAAATATATATAAAAAATATTCCAAATAATAATAATTAACTATTGTTTTGGTGAATTATATACACCTCCCCTTAGAGGATAACATGGTCCTCGGTGTTATTATTTCCTTGTCTCATCCCTCCATTATTTCAACTTGAAATAGAGCTGGATATGCCTCCTACATATTAATTTCCAGTTCCCAAGTGGATTCCTATGGACTAAGGTGCTTCCATTGCACATTCATTTCTTCGATGGTTCGATTTTGGGGTAAAAGCTCACTCCTGTCGAGAATACGTTTTAGTTTCACTTGAAACTCTCCTTCAAGTTCCACCTATATAACATTCTAGTCAATCACATGAGTATCATCATGAAAATATTTATTTAAAATTGAAACATGAAAAACATTATGTGCTTTTATTGTAGGGGGTAATGCTAGATGGTATGCCACTGATCCAATCTTTGCCAAAATTTCAAATGGTCCATAATACCTGTGTGCAAATTTTGAGTATTTTCCCAAGCTTAGGGAGATTTTCTTGGGATTTACCTCTATATAAACATGTTCTCCTCCCCGAAACTCTCCTGGAGTTATTTTTAAGTCAGCATAACTCTTTTGTCTATCTTGGGAAACCTTGAAATTTTGTTGTACCTGTTTAACTGTTAGTTCCATATCTTTCAATGATTCAGGTCCTTACATTAATCTATTGACTAGACTGCTCTAAGAAATATGAGTCTTGCACTTTCGTCCATACATAATTTCAAATGGACTCAATCCAGCTGAAACTTGGAAATGATTGTTATACACAAATCCTACCAAATGCAAGAAATATTTCCACTTACCTGGCCTATCCATTATGTACATTCTAAGCATGTCCTCTAAAATCTGATTTACTCTTTCAGTTTTTCCATTAGTCTAAGGATGATATGGAGTGCTAAAATTCAATTGAGTTCCTAATCCTTTAAATAAAGCTTTCAAAATTTTCTTGTAATTTTTGCATCTCTGCTTGAGATTACTACTTTAGGTACACTGTGCAACCTGAAAATTTCTTTCATAAATATATCAACAATGTTAACAACCTTATAATTAGACTTTACCAGAATAAAGTGAGATGCCTTACTTAGTTTATCCACTACGAAGATGATTGAGTCGTGTTGCCTAACATTCTTAGTCAAGCCAGTTATGAAATCCAGGATGATAATTTCCCATTTCCATTTCGAATGGGTAATGGTTGTAATAATCCTGCTAGATGTTGATGTTCAACCTTTACTTGTTGACATTCAATGTAGCGTGCTAAATATTATGCTACTTCCTTTATCATATTAGGACAAAAGAAATCATTTCTTGTCATGGTAACCATTTTCTAATATCCATGATGTCTTGAAAAAGGTCTTTTATGTAATTAGTCCATAATAATGAATTTAATATCTGTTGAATTTGGTATATATAATCTACCTTTTTGTAGTAATAACCCTCTTTCATTCATACTAAGATCTGTTTTTATTTGAGTCATTTCATTCTCTGCGGTCCTTTACTTTATTTTTTTATACTTTGTCAAATTTTTCTACATTTAAAATTGTATTTTCTAAATCTGATTCATAGTTGTTGCTTGCATACATCAAGATTGCAGGATAACTTAAGCATCTACAACTTTATTTTCTTTTCCTTTTATATGTTTTATTTCAAAATCATATTCGTTTAGAAATGATAACCACATAGCTTGTCTAGCTTTAAGATTGTGTTGATCAAATAAGTATTTTATACTTGTATTATCAAACATTAATAAGAATCTTCTTCCAATGAGATAATGTTGCTACATTTTCAACGCATGTATGATAGCAACTAATTCTAGGTAATGTGTAGCATAATTCCTCTCATGTTATTTTAACTTCCTAGACTGATAGGCTACAACATAGATTTCTTGAATTAGTACTCCACCTAGGCCTTCTTTACATGCATCTGTACATATAACAAAATATTTAAAAAGATCAACAATTTTTAAAATAGGGGTTGTGGTTAACAAGTGTTTTAATTTATTAAAACTCTCAGTACATTTTTAGCTTCAATCAAAATTCTTTCCTTTCTTTTGCAATGAAGTTATAGGGTATGCTATCTTAGAAAATCCTTCAATGAATTTTATGTTGTAGCCACTAATCCTCATCAATGATCTTATATCGGTTATATTATTTGGAATAGGCCATTCCATGATAGCTTTAATTTTATCGGGATCGACTGATATCCCATCCTTAGACACTATGTGTCATAGATACTGAATTCTGTCTTTAAAGAAGTCACACTTGCTAAACTTAGCAAACAGTTAATGTTCCCTTAACAATTGTAAGATTATTTTCAAGCTCTCTTCATGCTCTTGTTTATTTTTAGAGTAGAATAATGTCATCGATAAAGATGAATAATAGTATATCTAAGTATTTACTTAATATACCATTCATTAAACACATAAAAGTTGTCAAGGCATTTGTTAACCCAAAGGGAATTATGACAAACTCATAATGACTGTATTTGGTTCTAAAAGAAGTTTTAAAGATGTCTTCGTCCTTGATCTGTAACTAATGGTATCCAGATATTAAATCTATGTTGAAAATATGGTTGACCCTCGAAAATGATATCGATTTTTAATTGTCATTTTATTTAACTGTCTATAATCTATACACAATCTTAGAGTGCCATCATTTTTCTTTACAAATAAAATTGGTTCTCCCCAAGGGGAAACACTAGGTTGAATGTACTTCTTATCGATTAGTTCATGTATTTGTGATTTTAATTCATTAATATCTACTATATTCATTCGATAAGGATCCTTTGATGTTGGAACTACTCCCGGTACCAAATCGATTGTAAAATCTATTTCTCTTTTCAGAGGTAGTCCAGGAATTTCTTCTGGAAATATGTCTTTAAAATATTTTAAAATTGGTATATCTTTTATTTTAAGTTGATTATATTTCTCTTTGTCATCCATTATGTAAACTGCAAAAAATTTGCATCTCTTACGAACATACATTTTCATTTGTAAGACAGAGATTTCTCTTATGGTAACCTTCCTGGGAATTCCTCTTACAACAATGGTATTACCTTTATCATCCAAGAATGGGAATGTTTTATCATAGCAATTTAAAATAACTCTATGTTTCTCTAAGTAGTCCATTCCTATCAGCAAATCATAAGATCCTAAAGGTAAAATATTTAAATCAACATGTGTTTTTAAGTCATTCATAATAAATTCATAGTTTTTCACGAAACTAGTGACCTTTCTCTTTGTGTCTATAGCAAGTTATACTAACCATGATTTTTCAAACTTATCTTGTTGTAACTTATATAGTCCTACAATTCTAGGTGATACATAACTTAGACTTGCACTTGAATCAATTAGTATAGAAATGGGTTTGTCTTTTATCATACCTTCGATTTTGACCATATATGTTCGATGACCTTCTTGATGGTTCTCCAATGCTGCACTGATTTTGGGCATGCTTATTGCTATATCCCCACTATAGTATCTTCTTGAATTGAATGGACATTATTAATTTTTTTCTTTCTTATGGGGAAATCCTTAAAGTAATGTGGTTCACCACATTCCCATCATTTTAGTGGTTCCCTTTGTGCAGTATTTTTATTAAAGGAAGTGAGTGTTTCCCTTTATTTTGTTGTTGCGGGATTTTGTTGTTTAAATTTTTTATAATTATTCGCTTGGTATCCCCGATAGTTACTCCTAGTGCTCTTATAAAACATAGTTCCTTTATTTTTTGGTTCAAAGTTGTCACATCTTTTATTTTCCAGTTAGGTATGTTTTCCCATTTTTTTTATTTTGATCATAACAAAAGTTTACTTTTCTCATTGCCTCTTCTAGAGTTTTCGGATTATCTCTTTAAACATAAGAGGTAAATAATGTTGGGGCACGCACCTTAACGGTCCTTAATTTTGGTAACTCCTTGGTTTTTGTGGAAGCTTGTAAGCGGAGTTGTGACTCAAAATAGTCTTAGGGGTGTCGGGGTTGAGTCAAAGCCCTCTTTTTTGTAAATTGTCCATAAATTTCGGGTGTAAGCCCATGATTTTGTAATAGTGCACTTGTATAAATAGGCACTCATGTAAAGATGTCAAGGGTATCTAATGAAATGAGGATCATATGATGCGAAGAAGTTAGATCTATTTTTGGGTTTTAAGGTCAAGTCCCAGCTGTGTGTGTGGACGACCTCTGTAGCTGTGTGCGCAGAGGGTTTTTGTAAGGAAAGGAACTGCAGCTGAGTACGCAGCTTAGAGATTGTAAGAAAGGAACTGCAGCTGAGTGCGCAGTTAGACTTGAAGGATGGATCTACTGCTGAGTGCGTAGATCAAAACTGTTGTTTTATAAGAAGTGGAATAAAAGCGCAGTTTTGTGGACGTAGCCCCTACACTAGGGGTGAACCACGTTATATCTTGTGTTGTGGTTCTTTTGTGTGGTTTCTGTTATGTTTTGATGCTTTGATAAGTAGGTGAATGCTAAAGTAAGATAAATATTAAATATTAACTTCGCTGTGAATTCCCAGTTAAGGGTTAAGCAAGAAAAGCCTTTTATCTAACTGCGAAGCTAATTAAGTGAATATCGAAGCTCTATTTGGTATAAATATTTGTTGTTAAGGCTAAAGGTACCGTAATATCCCTCTTATGCTTGCAAAAACCTAGTTCTGTGGCACCCCATAGCTGTTTCGGGTGAGACTGCAACCTATTCGCAGGTTGTTGCCGAAAGGGCCAACACTGTGGGTCTTTTTGTTGGTGCAAAGTTAATGGTATAAAATCTAGGTCTGCCCTAAGCCCAACAAATTGGTTTCGTTGCCGGTTGAACTCAGTATCTGCTTTAAAATGGATCTACGTCATACCTGAAGGGCTATGTTTTGGAGGCCCTCAGTAAAAGAAATCGGTGATTGGGTTGAAGCTATCTATCCGAAATTTGCTGAACAAGAAAATAAGGATCCTCGTCGTAGCTCAGACGACTTCTTGCAAAGGTACATTTTTACTGATATTCATGAAATTTTCTTTGGTAGTATCCACATAGAATTGCACCAGTGGTTATCCAGGTTGACAGAAAGAAAGACCAACTTCAAGGAAGATCAGTTTCTTGATTGGACCCCCGCAAGAATTAACATATTGAAAAGAGTGAATAGCGCAATATCACGAGCTGTTGATTTCTAGACAACGCGAACCCTTAAAGCATTTGTGACAGAATTTTCCATCGACACAATTACCTCTTTTAGCAAAGCTGAAAGGCCGTTTTTCAAAGGACCAAGGGGTAAGTACCTAAATTCATTTAGTCTGCAAATTAAAATGCTCTTGGCTGAGAAGGGTATATTGCTTATAGAATCAGATTGCTAGATTTATTTTTACTAACATATGTTTGGAAGTGAAAGTAACTTCGACTAGCAAAGTGGTTTGCTGCGAAGCGGTAAAAGATACAAGAGAAACCTAGAATCCTATACCCTAGGCCAGAATACCGAGTATACGCCAGAAGACCCTGAATCTGAAGAAACCCTCCTATAACTCCACAGCGAAGATCTGTTACCCCTAAGAACCCGTCCCAGTCTGGAAGTAACCCTAGCTCGAGTATTCCTGTCACAGGTCAGTCTACCCTAGTAAGTTCTCCCCCCCTTCAATCCACTATGGCCCATATGACTGATGATATCAAGCTCCCAATATTCAAAGGAACTGGATCAGAGGATCCAGAACAATTTTGATTTTTATGCGAAGCTGTGTGGACTGCTAAGAACATTTTGGATCAAGATATAAGAAGAGCGCAGCTGGTCACTTCTTTTAGAGACCGAGCTTTGACCTGGTTTATGAAATTTTCTAGTACTCATAACCATGTCTTGGCTGATATTAAAACAACGATGATCAAAGAGTTCAAGAAGCCTAAATCAGAGTCACAGTGTATAACTGAATTGAAAGAGATTCAGCAGAGGCGAGGTGAATCAGTTTGGGACTTTGATTAGAGGTTCAAAGTTCTACTAGATCAAGTTAGTTTCACTATTGGACTAGCGCAGCGTAAAGAATGGTTCATTGCAACCTTATTACCTCATATCAGAACGCCACTCATGCAACAGAAGCTTGCTGATCAGCAAGAGGCTTTGGAGATTGCCATGAAACTGGAGACAGCTCCTGTTGAAGATAATTCTGGCATAGCCCAAATACAAGCACAGTTAGCGGAAATGGATTTGGAGCTGCGCGACATGAAAAAAGGGAAATCTATTTGTGAAGAGGTGTGGTGTACACGATGTAGGATAGAAGGTCATGACAAGGAACAATGTCATGCGCTAAGAAATTACCTGAATACTGGTGCGCCAAACCCATTTAACCCTAATGTTCTATATTGTGAGATTTGTAGAACAACTGGCCAGCATCGACTTGAAGACTGCTATCTGCTACAAAGATATGTGCAAGTACCTAAGAATCCCTATTGCAAGTTCTGTAAGTCAGTTGGACACAACGAAGAGGAATGTCGCAGCTTTGACCTTATGAGAGAGCAAACATATGATGCTTATAGGGTACAAAACGATGCACAAGGAAATGATGGATATGGTTACCGTGGTAGTACATCAAGTCGAGGTACTTTTGGAGGTCTTGGTAGTGGTATGCCTGGAAGAGGTCGAGGCTAGGTTGTGTGCTATAACTATAATCAGGCAGGACATCTAGCTAGAGACTGTCGGAACCCAACTACGACATGTCGATATTGCAGAGCAGTAGATCATGTCATTGAGCAATGCCCATAGCTGATAGCCAAGATACAAGAAAGAAATAGCGCTCCTCCTCAGAATATTTAGATGATTACTGTAGAGCAAAGACCTGTCCCAGCCATTAACATTGTTACAAGGAGTGGAGCTATGACGCAAGTGCAGAATAAGGAGAAACTGCTTGACGAGGCTTGGGTTCGTAAGACCCCAGAGAAAGTTCCAACCTTCGATGTGGGAAGAGAAAAAGAAACATTTATGGAATCCAAAAAAGACTTTGTTGATCCGAGCACAGCAGTAGCACCTACGTAGCAGCATCAACAGCAGTCACAGTCTCAAGAAGCTTCGACAGATAAAGTAAGTACACTGTCGACATTTTTGCAGAGTTGTATGAAGCTCTTACGAAATCAGAATGCTTTAAATGAGTTATAGAAAGTTATTGCTTCTTGCGAACCTCAGTGAAGCTCTGGTAAAGAAAAAACTGTCAATAGATTTAGAAGAACTAGAAGAGAAATGAGATTGCATGCTCAAATAGGAGAGTATGACATGACTGATATCATTTTAGACCTGGGATCAGAAGTAAATGTCTTAACTAAGCAGACATGGGAACAAATGGGAAAACCTACCCTTGAATGGTCCCCTATACAGTTGAGATTAGCCAATCAGCAGAAGATTGTGCCCCTAGGAAGATTCTTTAGCGTCCCAGTAGACATTGATGGAGTCAGTACCTTATCAGATTTTGAAGTCATTGAGATAATTGATGATAGCAACCCCTATCCAACTTTGCTAGGAATTGAATGGGAAATAGAGAATTCTGCAGTAATCAATCTTAAGAACAGACAGATGAATTTTGAAGGGAAAGGCTTGAGAGTCATAGTACCCTTGGACCCTTCCTAAGGAGAAAGGTACACAGAGCCAGTCAGAGATGAAGATCAGGATATTCTGGATCATATCTACAACATCACAGCTAAAGAAGAAGACTATGTTAACCCTACTCTGGAAGGTATAATGGACCGGTAGTGTGATAGTTCTTACATGACTGATTCAGATGAAGGTTTAGAGAATTGGTAGAATAGACTTTATGAACTACATGGGCATCGATGTGCAATAATTACCAAGTCTCTCAGATGGCTTGGCTCACAGACAAGAGTCTTACCTATTTTTGATGTCTTGACAGACCCCGAAGAGTTTATTTTGCAATTTTCAGAGTAGGTACCAGATTCACAGAAAATGCAGACTCTAGATTCAGTATTTAGAGCCACAACTGCTAGATGGTCGAATGGTCATAAGAAGTATATTCAGAGTTGGGAAGCTTGTCAAAAGCTTCTTCGCCTCAGATTCATGGATCAACCTCAGGAGGTGTGAAGCAGATTTAATGGTAAGACTAGCCCTCAGGAACATTTGGAGTAGTGTTATGAAGCATGGAAGCATGTACCTCATGAAGAATGGGTACATCGGTTTGTGCACACCCTGGAACCTATCGTGAAGAATTGGTATGCGGAGGTGGAGCTTCGCCATGGTACTGTAAGTTGGGATAGTCTTGTTGATAGTTTTGTGCTTACTTTTTCTATTATTTAGGTTGTCCTGCTTTAGACGCAGCTATTAGGTTGATCCATACTAAGGTGTTTGATGATAAAGAAATAACTGAGTACCAACTTGATTAGAAGGAACAAGAAGTTAATGCAGTAGAATGCTATAACCTCGCAATTGACGAGGATGATGACCCGTGCAACATAAACATTCCTGAGTCAGAAGGACACTACGAAGTACATGGACCAGCAGTCAAAGCACTAGAAGTGACTCAGCCCTTGAAGACAAGGCAAGTAAAAATTGGGTCAGAAGAAATGCCTAAGTATGATACTATTGGAGATTATTGGGATGAAGAAACGGTAAGCAAAGTGACCCAACTTCTCCATGAGTATCAAGACTTATTTCCGACGAAGTTCTCAGAAATGAAAGGTATCCTTGGTGATATAGGAGTGATAAAAATTCCTTTGAAACCTGATGCGAATCCTGTGAAGCAGCGCCCTTATAGGCTGAACCCTAAGTATAAAGAAAAAGTCAGGATGGAGCTAGATAAGATGCTCGCTGCAGGAATCATTGAACCTGTCGAAGAGTCCGAATGGGTCAGTTCTATGGTGGTACAAGAAAAGAAGACCAAGGGAGAAATCAGAATCTGTGTTGATTTGAGGAAGCTGAATGATGCATGTTTACATGATCATTTTCCTACTCCCTTTACAGATGAAGTTTTAGACATTGTCGGAGTTCAAGAAGTGTATTCCTTCACTAATGGATTTTCAGGTTACCATCAGATCAGAATTGCTCCAGAGGATCGACATAAAACAACCTTCACTACAGAAATGGGATCTTTCCAGTATACAGTTATGCCATTTGGATTGAAGAATGCACCTGCTATGTTTTCTAGAGTAGTCATATCTGCATTTAAGGAATTCATTCACAAGTTCTTGGAAGTTTACTTTGATGATTGGACTATCTTTGGCTTATTGAAAGATCATATAGCTAGCTTAAGGCTTATGCTGGATAAGTGTAGATAGCATCAGATTTCATTGAACCTGAAGAAGTGTATCTTTTGTGCACCTTTTGGAATTCTACTAGGTCACATTGTGTGCAAACAAGGATTGATGGTGGATCCTGCGAAGATAGCCATTATCGTGAACTTGCCACCTCTGAAGTCTGTTAAGCAACTTCACACTACACTTGGTCATACTGGATATTACATGAAATTCATCAAAGGATATGCTCAGATTACAGATCCTATGGAAAAACAATTGAAGAAAGATATTAAGTTTGAATGGACACCTAAGTGTCAGGAAAGCTTGGATATTTTGAAAGAAAAGATGGTAGCTGCCCCTATCTTAGTATTCCCTGACTGGAATAAGGAGTTTCATGTACATGTCGATGCATCCTCCATTGCTTTGGGTATAGTATTGGCTCAGTCAGGTGAAGGTAATATTGATCACCCTATTGCTTTTTCAAGTAGAAAATTGTCCACAGTAGAAAAGAATTATACTATGATAGAACGTGAAGGTCTAGCTATGGTTTATGCCTTGTAGAAATTTCGACATTATCTGTTAGGATCTCATTTTAAAATGTTCACTGACCACTTTGCTTTGAATTATTTGGTTAACAAGCCTGTGTTAGGTGGAAGGATATGTAGATGGATTATTATGTTTCAGGAATATGACTTTGAGATCATAGTTAATCCTGGAAGACTTAACCTAGGGCCTGGCCACTTATCGAGGATCAAGTCAGGAGAAGAGCCCACTAATTTGGATGAAGGTCTTCCTGATGCCCAGTTGTTTTCCATTCAGATGGTTGATGACTATTTTCAGGATATTGTTCAGTACTTGTCTATAGGGTTTGCACCTGCTGAGATGACAACACAGCAGAAGAAGCAGTCGATAGTTAGAGCATCCGACTTCACTTTGATAGCAGGCTAGCTATATAAGATGGGACCAAATGAAATATTGCGCAGATGTGTCCTGGAGCATGAAAAGCCATTGATTTTGGCTGAAGCACATTCTGGAGCAACAGGAGGTCATTATGCAGTAAAAGCTACAGCTCAGAAGATTCTGACAGCTAGATTGTGGTGGCCTACGATTCATAAGGATGCAAGAGAGTATTGCCACAACTGCGATATCTGTCAGAGGATAGGCAAACCGTCCAGAAGGGATGAGATGCCTTTGGTTCCACAAGTAACTTTACAAGCATTTGACAAGTGGGCTATTGATTTTGTTGGACCTATCAATCCCCCTGCAAAGAAATCTGGTGCAAGATACATTATTACAACAACTGATTACCTTACTCGTTGGGCCGAAGCTCAGCCAGTAAAAAACTGTAGTGCTGCTACAGCTGCGAAGTTCATCTTTGATAATATCTTGTCAAGATTTGGGTGTCCTAGAATTCTTATGAGTGATCAAGGATCACATTTCCTAAATAAGACTATTGAAGCATTGACCGAATAATTTTAAGCATATCATCAGAAGAGTACTGCCTACCATCCTCAAGCAAATGGAACTGTCGAAGACTTTAACAAGATCCTTGAGCATGCTCTGACAAAGGTTTGTAATGTTAACAAAAATGATTGGAATCTTAGAATTCCAGCAGTACTATGGGCTTATAGAACCACTTGCAAGAATTTGACAGGCCATACACCTTTTAGGCTCGTCTATGGACAAGAAACAGTTATGTCCATGGAGTACATTGTTCCTAGCCTCAGAATATCTGCCTTCACAGAGATGGATGACCTAGCTATGTTGAAAGAAAGGTTGGCAAAGATTGTAGAACTAGAGGAAGACAGATTCATTGCAGGTTTCCAGCAGTAAGTACAGAAAGCTAGAGAAAAAGCATGGCATGATAGACACATTAAGAAGAAGCAATTCTAGATTGGTGATCTTGTGCTCTTGTACGACAGTAAATTCATGAAGTTCCCAGGTAAATTCAAAACACATTGGAAAGGACCATACATAGTTCAGGAAGTTACCGACAGTGGTGCAGTCCAGTTTGCTAAATTGAATGGAGAAATTTTACCTTCCATGGTGAATGGAAGTAGATTAAAGAAGTACAGGGACAAGCCTGGACCCCCTAATCAGAAGTAACAGCAAGAAGGAGAGTCTAAGTACCAAGAACAGTTGAAATTGGGTACTAGACTATAATGAAGCTATTCTCAAAGCTACGAAGTATTGAAGGCTGTCAAAGTTCGAAGGTCGAAGTTCGGTTGGCGCTTGGGTCAGGATGGGTTGAAGGTCAATATTGTGTTGAAGGTCCTCATTGTGACAAAGCTGAAGTTAGTGGTTGTGTCAAAGAAGAAAGGTCTGTCACAGCCTAAAATGTGACTGATGGGACAAACTAGATTTGGCGGCACTGGCACGTGAGCTACCTTAACTGCTTGTAATGATGAGATTTTGGGAAAATCTAGCACCGTGTGAACAGGATTTACCGCCGCTCCATCAGATTTGGTGTCCTTAATGCACCATGATGGCAGATTTTGTCGTGGGATTCTATAACAAGCCACACAGGCCTGCGACTCCTGCATTACGCATTTTCTTGAGTTTACAATTAAGTCCATGTCGAATGATCGCGAAGTCCAACAATTGTTATGAGAGTTCAGGGAGAGAGGTTTGCAGAACATTATCAGCAATCCACCTGCATCTAAGCTCCCCCAATACTGCATCCACCTATGCAGACATGTTCAACCAGGAAGAAATTTAAGGCAGAAGTTCGCTCTAAACGAAACGAAGAAAGGCACAAACCCTCAGGAAAGACTCCAGAGGATCCCGAGATGTATCCTCCTGGCTCAGCAGAATGGAGGCATGCTGCTTGTCTTATGCAAAAGTACATTGGCATGCAATCACAGGGATACCATCGGTTAAGGACCCAAAGTTGTGGATGGTCAAATGTTCGATAGGACATGAACGGGAGGCAGTTCGAGGGATGGAGTCGCTGATAGATTTAGAAGGCCCAATGATTCCCATGACCATCATAAATATTGCGAAGGAAGACAGCAGCATAAGGAACATAGGTAGTCTGCTAAGGATGAAAGGATGAAGGATCAAGAAAGCTACGGTCGTGGTAGAAGTAGCAGAAGGGATGACGATGATGAAAGGCATATAAGGGAGCAGGAGGGAAGGAAAATTAAAGATGATGGTTACAAATATGTAGACGGATACAGAACTCGATAGAGTGCAAAAGGATCTAGTAGAGAAAGAGCAAGCAGTCGACAGCAGTTTATTATCTTCACCAACAAGATTCTCCCACCAGACAAGCAGCAGAGTGTCCCGGGACGGGACACTAGTGAGTCTTAGGGGCCTGTTGGGGCGCGCACCTTAACGATCCTTAATTTTGGTAACTCCGTGGTTTTTGTGGAAGCTTGTAATCGGAGTTACGACTAAAAATAGTCTTAGGGGTGTCGGGGTTGAGTCAAAGCCCTCTTTTTTGTAAATTGTCCATAAATTTCGGGTGTAAGCCCATGATTTTGTAATAGTGCACTTGTATAAATAGGAACTCATGTAAAGATGTCAAGGGCATCTAATGAAATGAGGATCATATGATGCAAAGAAGTTAGATCTATTTTTGGGTTTTAAGGTCAAGTCCCAGCTGTGTGCGTGGACGACCTCTGCAGCTGTGTGCGCAGAGGGTTTTTGTAAGGAAAGGAACTGCAGCTGAGTACGCAGTTAGACTTGAAGGACGGATCTACTGTTGAGTGTGCAGATCAAAACTATTGTTTTATAAGAAGTGGAATAAAAGCACAGTTTTGTGGATGTAGCCCCTACACTGGGGGTGAACCACGTTATATCTTGTGTTGTGGTTATTTTGTGTGGTTTCTGTTATGTTTTGATGCTTTTGATAAGTAGGTGAATGCTAAAGTAAGATAACTATTAAATATTAACTTTGTTGTGAATTCCCAGTTAAGGGTTAAACACGAAAAGTCTTTTATCTAACTGCAAAGCTAATTAAGTGAATATCGAAGCTCTATTTGGTATAAATATTTTTTGTTAAGGCTAAAGGTACCGTAATATCCCTCTTCTGCTTGCAGAAACCTGGTTCTGCGACACCCCATAGCTGTTTCAGGTGAGACAGCAACCTGTTCGCAGGTTGTTGCCGAAAGGACCAACACTGTGGGTCTTTTTGTTGGTGCGAAGTTAATGGTATAAGACCTGGGTCTGCCCTAAGCCCAACAAATAACCGAGGAAACACTGTATTTTTGGTTTCTCATCAATGATATAAGGAACATAACGTAATAAACTTAAGAATTTGCTGCAAAGTTCTTTCATGGTCATGGCACCTAATCTTAATTCGTAAAATCCATTATCTTTTTCTCCGTAATACTGTTTTGAGAAATATTTCTTAAAGGTTCTCCATGTTACATAATGTTGTTTTATGTTTTTTACTTTCTTTATGTCTTGCCACCAGATATCAGCTTTTCCTATTAAGTTATAAATTTCCAGTTTTGCTTTTAGTTTGTCAAAATAGTTATCAATCTCGAAATAATTTTTCATTCCAAATAACCGAGCTTCTGCTTCTTCTATTTTTTCGATTTCTCCATTAAACATATGAGGTTTGATCTTTTTGAATTCACCATAAATTTATTCATACATTTTGTATTTCTTTTTCTTCTGGTTAATATCACTACTTTCACTAGAATCCTTATATTTTTCAATATTATGTTTAGTTGATTCTTCATTTGAAGATTCAGTCTCATGTTTAGAAAATTCCAGTGAGAGTGGCGACAGGGTCACTTCCTCTCAAGCTCCAACCTTCTCTATCCAAAGGTGATTGATTCACCCACACTTTGTTATAGGAAGAATATGTTTAAAATTTGATTATCCTAGTTATACTAACGCTTGTAGGACTTGTGCATGTGAACACCGATGCGACGTGGCTTGGACTGTACATTCAAGTCATCCATCAGTCATAAGGTAAGACTCTTGATTGGGTTCTTGGTGTGAAATGGTCCCCAATTTATTTGACTTGCAGCCGATGGAAAGATAGGGCTTTATAGCTGCTACGAAGATAAGTTTTGTTGTTAAGCCATAACCCGTATGGGGTCTGTACTTAGGTGCATTGGTCTATAGAGGGGGCTTCGCAACCTCTCATAATTGGAAAGTGTTTTATTTTACAGTATTTGTTCAGTTTGAGAATATTGATTCTCGACCAATAAATATTTTCTTGTTCTGTTCTTTAATGTTTTAAGTCTCGATCTTGTAAATTTGATTCGGGGAGAAACTTGACCCCATGGTCATGGTTCCTGGATCTAAAATTTGTATTGATCATTATTATAAT
Organism: Pseudotsuga menziesii; assembly: GCA_001517045.1. NCBI lineage: Eukaryota > Viridiplantae > Streptophyta > Pinopsida > Pinales > Pinaceae > Pseudotsuga > Pseudotsuga menziesii. Next base: position 42,363 of record LPNX010245874.1, read on the forward strand.
TGTGAAGCTTGAATCTTTAGTTGTCTATTGATTATGCTTGGATATTGTGGTTTTGTTGTTAATTTAGTTTTTTAACCAGATCGGTCTATTCTAGGAATGGATTGCCGAAACAGAGACTGTACATTCATATTTGATTACGTTATTAAAGACTATAGATGTGATTTGTTGATTTGCTGTGTATTTTGGATTGTTATCTATGATATTGATTTGGTAAATAAATGTGTTCTTCATTTAGCTAGATTGATTATTGTTTATTTTAAAATGCATATCTATAAGATGTACGTTTGTATACTTAGATTAGATCCATGCTGTGATTTACCTAGGAAACCAACTATGTCTTATTTGATTTCTTTAAGTGATTGTCTTTAGGAAGAATTCATTTTTTCTTCATATCTAGTTTATTTGTATTATTATGAAATGATGCCTTTAGGCACTACTCAGTGTATCTACGATTACTTTGTTTGATAGTAGTTCAATTAATTGTAATCCCTTTGTTTTGTTCTTTTTATTCGTTAATATGTTTAGATCCGCCCTATGCTGGGTGTAAATACCCAAAACAGAGATTAGATTTACTAAAATATATGCGTATTTTTTTTTTAAACATAGATAGACTCTATGTAAAAGCCTTCAACTCCTAGAGGAAATAATGATTTATACTTACCTAGATTTGTTTTATTAATTCATTACATAATCATATTTGAATAAAGCATTATCAAGGTAATCCAGATATACTTAGAATATAGATAAGATCTACGATTCCCTAAATTCTATAAATAAATAAAATTTTACACTAAGAACATATTATTGAAAGAGATAAAAAGATTAGAAATCAACACATAGTATTATCCTTCAGTTTAAAATGCATTTAGAATTCAAATCTACGCTCAAAATATAATTACTAGTACTAAACAGATAATAAATTTAATAAGGAAACTGCCACCATTGTCGGGAAAACAGAAATGAAGCTACAGTTTCTCCCAACCAACTCCTTGAGTAGCCAAATATTACTTACTCCAGAACCCCCAAGCCTGTTTACTGAACCACAAGGACAAAATCTGATAAATGCGCCATTTATTTGCACCAATAGATCATTTCTCGATTCATCACCAGCCTCTCTCTTGTTCGATGGACATACTATTTTATAGTATTTTGCCTAGGACTTGGTCATTTATGAGCCTCGTGCTCTTTAGCACTACACAAGGAGTCTTGACTTGATTTTGGGGAAGATGCCTCCTGCATCACTTGAGTTATCACTGAACAAATTTTGTCATTTGTCATTTCCCATTGTGGGTCAGCAAACACTCTTTCAACATCTGCTTCAGTTCTATTTCCTCGGCTTCAATGAAGTTCATTGAAGTGATACTAGTCATCAGAAGTTGTTGGAGGCGCATTAACTCACTCCAGTTCATCCCAATCAGACCAAAATAGAAAATGACATTATGGATGTACCTTTACAACTCCGAGCTTAACTAATTGTTAGGTGAAAAAACAATCAGTTAGCTATTTGGTGCACTTATGACACTCATATCACCCCAGAATTGCTCCTTGATTTAAGGAGGAACTTGGAATCCCAATTAGCCTCCCTAATTGAAGGAGAAGGCTTAGTTGGCCTCCTTGATTGAAGGAAGGCGTGGGTGTGCTCATGTTGATGTCATGGTGTTCTGATTTGATGCAAATTGGAGTCAATTAACTTAGGATAGTGATTAATTAGGACAAAATTGACCAAATAAGTGTGTATGTTGGGTAAATGACTCCAACACCTAGGATGTTTTTGTCCATACCCAGAGCTTATGTTTTGCTGTGAAGTGCATCCTTGTGTTGGCTTGGCTGAGTAAGTCCAAGGAGCCCATCTGTTAGTGGGATGACTATGTTTGGAGGTTATTATTGCCTTGACTGTGGTGTATGGTCTTGCTATGTGTAAGTATGTATTCCCTAGTTGATTTTGGAAATCGTTCCCAGCTTGGGGGTGGCAGTGATGATGAGAGATTAATGAGCACATGGGCCTACAATTGGGTGGAACATTTTAGTGACCTAGCTAGTTGTAGAGAAGATTCTTCTCAAGATAAGTATTCTTGTGATTTATGAATTAATCTCTGTAACTATATGTGCTTGTTTAATGAATTATGATGAACATGATGAACATGATGAATGCTTTGATGAATGTATTTTCTTTTGTTGTAGATTACATTGCATTATGCATCTTTGAATGTTTTATTTTCAATGCATTTATTTTATTATGTTCATGGGGCTTAGATCCCCTCTTAAATGATAGCAACAATGTCGTGGTCACGTCCTCTCAGACGGGAGGGGATGTGACACCAAGAGTAATGCGGTACAAAAGAAGGGTTATTGTCCAATCATTGGACAATTTTAGATAATGAAGATTCATTGACATAACCTTGCTGAACAAAGTGCAACCAATTTGGAATAGGAATATAAGTAGTTGAAATAGAAACATGGTTCTCAAATGTGCAAGATAGAGCATCCGCCACAAGATTGTCCTTACCTTTCTTGTAAGTGATCTCATAGTCATCACCCATTAGTTTGCTAACCCATTTCTATTGTGTTGGGGATGAGACCCATTGTTCTAGGAAATATTCTAGACTCCAGTGATCAGTCTTAATGCATAGATGAGTCCCTAATAGGTATAGTTGCCACTTCTGGACTGCATACAAAATATCCATCATTACCTTCTCATATGTAGAGGTAGCTAAATTCTTATTTGAAATTAATTTTCTAGTGAACGCAATGGGATGTTCATCTTGAGGAGAAAAAAACCAAGTTCATTATCGCAAGCATCACTCTCAATAGTGAAGGGCATGGAAAAATTAGGAATAGCTAGAATAGGTGTGGTACACATAACTTGTTTTAGTTTGTCAAATGCACACAAAACAACATGTGTCCATGTAAAAGAATCATTTTTCAATAGAGCTGCAATATTCCTTCAATCCTTGACAAACTTGTGGTAGTATCTGGTTAGTCCCAAAAAACCATGAAATCTCTTGAGTGTCTGAGGATGAAACCAATTTTTCACTGCATCTACTTTGGCAGGATCCACATGAACCCCTTTTGCTGGAACACTATGCCCAATATACTCTACTTCCTCCTTCCGAAAAACACATTTAGACTGTTTGGCATAGAGATGATGATCAAAGAAAAGTTGCAATTCAAGATCCATATGTTGGATGCTCATCCCATGTTTTACTATAGATGAGGATATCATCAAAGAAGACCATAATGAAGTTCCACAAGTAGGGCGAGAATATTTAATTCATTAATGCATGTAATGTGGAAGGAGAATTAGTGAGGAAAAAGGCCATGACCAAAAACTCATAGTGGTCATCATGTGTGTGGAAAGTCGTTTTAGGGATATCATCATCATGAACCTAAATTTGGTGATAGCTAGAACGAAGATCCAACTTAGAGAAAAAAACAGCACAATGAAGCTCATCAAGAATAGGAATTGCAAACTTATCTTTGATTGTGATGTGATTAAGTGCTTGAAAGTCAATGCAGAGGCGTTATGACCCATAATTTTTTGGATAAGAAGAATTGGTGAAGAAAAGGAACGGGTATGAGGGTGAATAATACCTTGCTTTAGTAAGTCCCCAATGATCATCTCAATCTCTGTCTTTTTGTGAAACAAGTAGCGATAGGGCCTAATGTTGGGAGGGACGCTTCTAAGAAGGAGCGGAATACTATGGTCCTCTGGTTTTGAAGATGGAAATCCCACTAGTTCAACAATGACACATGCATATCGATCCAAAATTTGTTGTAGATCCAAGGGATTAGTGGAGACTGTTGATGGTTGCATTTGAATGTAATAAAGCTAAGCAATGACACCATGTGAATTATTCTTAAGGATATTTTCCATGCAATATGAACTAATGATGTTGAGAGACCCTGGTTGTAATCCCTTCAATGTGTGTTTTTTCCCATTGGCTGAAAATTGCATCCCAAATTCAACAAAATCCCATAAGATGGGTCCAAGTGTGCATAACCATTGAGCCCCCAAAAAAACATCACATCCGCCTAAGGGAAAGGAAAAAATGTCGTAGCATAAGTTATAATATGCAATAGAGATAAAAACATTGACACACTTCCCCTTTCAAGGTAAGGTTCCCCCATTGGCAATCATGCCTTCAAAGCTGGAGTAAGGATGGACAAAACAATCATCCTGTTTGGCAATTCAACGGTCAATGAAGTTATGAGTGCTACTAGAATCAATGAGTATTGTAACAGGGAGATTATTAAAGAAACCATTGACCCACATGGTTTGTGTGGTGGTGACTTCAGATAATGCATGGAGAGATATCTATGGGTTGTTTTCCTGAGAAGGAGAGTCAATAAGAGGCTACTCAATGTCGACCTGATCATCTACTGGATCTTGAGCATATTCACAAATTTCAGGTGCAGGTGGAGAAACCAAATCCAACAGATAGATATTTTTCTCAGCACGTCTATTTCCTTGGTTGAATTTATCACCACAATTATAAAAAAGCTCTTTTTCTCTACGTTCCCGCATCTCGACTTCAAAGAAATGCTTTATAAGAGTAGTTCTAGGAGCTGGTGTGATTGGAGGTCTTTGAAAAACCATATTTCTGAATGGAACAAAACTGGATTGGGAACATTGCTAAGCTATGACCTTTTCCTCCTCCAACTTAGCCAACCCTAGGGAGTCCATCATTGTGTTGGGACAGAACATTTTAACCTAAGATTGGATTGCATCCTTTAGACCACTCATTAGAGAAGATTTGAGGTCTAAAATGGGCCTTATAAGAATATGTGGAATCATATAAGAAAACGATCCAACCATAATTTCTTGATGAGTTGGAATTCGAGAACCAATAGAATTTAATAAAATGAGTCAACCATAATGGTTGAATTGACATATTTGTCATAAAAAACTAATATTTTTGTTCGTATTTTCAACACATATCCCTATTTTTTTACTCAAATTTCAAGTGGGAGAATTCTTTGGATGTGGATTTAAATTTCGCATCCAACGAGTACCCACCAGTGCATAATTTTGATGGACCTCACTGCCCCAAAAACAAGAAATACTTGAAAAAATGTGATGTCATTATCACCTTTTTTTCAGGTATTTCTTGTTTTTGGGGAAGCAGAGTCCATCAAAAGTATACAGTGTGGGTATTTGTTGGATACAGAATTTAAATTGGCATCCAACAAGTGCTCCTGCTTGAAATTTGAGTAAAAACACAGGGAGATATGTTGAAAATACAAACAAAAAAGTAGTTTTTTTTCTTTCTTCCTCTAAAATTAATAAATATTGTTTTATTATTTTCCTTAGGAGGCCCATTTTAGACCTCAAATTTCCTTTAATGGATGAAACAAGTCTTGTAGAATGCATCAGATAATCCTTCTATGTGATTGGCTAGTTTCTCAATTTATCTCTGATACTCTCTCACATTGAGAGGTTGGTGAAACTTTGTGAGTGCTCCTATGAAATTTTCGAAAGCACTAAGGAAAAATTGTTGCAAAAGGAGGTGGAAAAAATCTGTCCATTTTGGCTCTTCATGATCCTTAATGTACTAATAGAACCATTGAAGGGATTCATGCTACAAATGAAAGGATCCAAGTGGGACTTTTTTGAGATCAAAAGTGTTATGCAGATTGAAATATTGTGCTACCCTATATATCCATCGAGTCAGATCATCACCATTGAAGCGAGGAAAATTAAGCTTCGACCCATAAAAATTGATGGAAGAAGAGAACCCAGTGTATGCAGAAGACTCTAGCTGTCATCTATTGTTCATGGTTGAATGTTGAATATGGAGGCTGAGAATTTTTTCATCCAGATCTTGGATTTTGGTATTGAGGTTACAAATTTCATCTTCCATTTGTTTATTTTCTTTTTCAATGGTGACAACCATAACTAGGAGTTTTTTTTGTGTGGGGGGGAATGGGTAGAAAAATAAAAACATAATTTTTTTTTATAAAAGTAAAATTTGGAGTTGGGAAAAGATATGATGGCTAATTAGGGTTTGACCAGGTTTTGGACACTCTTAGAGACATGGAAGTAGAAAATGGGGATTTCAAAAGAGAGGTAAAAGAATGAGAAAATTTGTCAAAGAGGTACAAGGAAGTAGAAATAAGAAATCAACACTATGGCAAAATTTGAAGGTGATTGAGTGAGAATCAAAGAAGTTATGGAAACCCCAAAAAATAGACAAATGTGGGATTTCTGGCTTCGAAAAGTGGAATTTGGGATAGGATCCTCAAGGAAATAAATATGAAGAATGAAATTGCAAGGGTTATAGTGTATTTTAAAGTGAAACAGAGCTAAAGCAAAGAAGATTTGGAGAAAACATAGAAATTTATACTTTTTTGGTGAAATTGATATGTGACAACTCTTGATAGATGTAATCTGCTATTGATCAATTGAAATAGATGTGGACCCCAGGTATGTTTGGATTCCTAAAATTTCAAGAGATTCAGTCAGCCACCAATGTCTTCTAATGACTTGCATATTGGGGTAGTACCCCTCACTCAGCGGCTTAGGTAAAACTTATAACCTCTTTGACACAAATGGAATATTTTGGTTTACCTCATGGGTGGGAACTAGTCAATCAGGTAGGGTCTATTTCCCCTTTTGTTGCCAGGTCCTCTCAATGGAAAACTACTTTGGGGTTCCTGTGGTATTCCTCACAATTATTTTTATGGTAATTCCCAAGTACTTCCCATAGTTAAGAGGATAGGGGTTATTCCATGATCCGAACTTGAAATTGACATGAACAATACATATGCAAAGAAGAAGAACTACTGTAATAATCACAATGTTGGGAAGCCACTGTAAAAAAAAATTGGCAGAAATTCCACCCAGCAAGCCCAAGAAAGTGATCTAATACTATATGAGAGAAACCCCCTGCAATAAATAATGAAAATGCACGATATAACAAAAATAGTAGAATAGATAAGGAATTTATTGATCACAGGACACTTCGAGGAGGAAATCCCCTTTGAGAAATCTCAATACAAATAATTCTTAAATTCCTTCATTGGCCTCGACACGTACTTATATACAAAGTATAATCTAAACAACTATTACTCCCCATGAATGTGTGATAATACAATATACTCACGGGATTACTTACAAAGAATATGCGTCCAAAAACAATATACTAACAAAGTAAAGAGAAGGGTTGACACGGGTTCCTAACAGAATTCTTATCCCTCCTCTTATTTTATTTTCTAGGGCCTATTGTTCAATGGAGGTTTTCCCAACATGGTATAAGAGCTATTGGTTTTTACCTAGCATGTTGTCTATGAATCATGGTGAGTTGGATCTAGGCTTGATCAACTATGGGATGAATATTTGTCAGCTAAAACCATATATTTGAACTTGGATCATATATTTTTTTATCAAAAGGATTACTTCCAATATAGAACATGTTATTATAAATGGGCATAACTATGAAATATGAGTGTTAAATATGGAATCTTTGTTGAAGAGAAAGGGACCAAGGAAATACACTAAGGTCAATATTCCAGATCCAACTAATGGTCGGGCCAAATTTGTCACTAGTAGGAAAAATGATGAGGTTTTTTGGGTCATTTTGACCTACATTCCAACATAGATTTACTTTCATACAAGCGAGATTGACTTCCCTAATTCCATTTGGATTAAGTTGAAGTCATTTTTAAACAAGGTTACTGAAAGTAAAGTGATGCAGATAGAGAAAGAGTTGATCTCCTTAGAACCTCATTCCTTTCAAAATATTGAGGACTATTTGGCTCGCATTAAAAAATCTACAGTTGAAATCAGGTGAATGTGGAAAGAGTTTTTCAAAGAAGGATGGATAGTTAATTGAACTGGTCCTGATAAATTTGAGGACACCCTTTGATTTATTATGCTCTTATTTTTGTGCCAATTGGATTTCACACAAATAAGATGGTAAGGATTTCACCTTTGAAGCGTTCTATGTTTTATTAATCAAGGATCAACAAAGTTTTCTTTTTGAAGGGAAGCTTGGAACCAAACAGTGGTCTCACTTGTTCAAAGACAAGGTCAAGAAAAATTATAAGGAACATGGTCGATCAAATACATGATAGGAATGTACCAACCAAGTTACTAAAGGAAATTTCAATAATATGACATTGACTAAGAAGAATCGTAAGAAGAAAACTAGTCACTACTTTGGAAAGGTGCCGCATGTAGAGAAAATCTGTTGCAAAAAGACAATGGACTTGGAAGGAAATGCCAAGAATATTGAAGAATTCACATTGAGTGGTCCTTCGATCAATCAACATGCAAAAAACTTCACCTTTTCTATTAGCACTTCCCAACCATTGCATGCTCATACTACTTAGAATAAGTGGATACTAATTTCTCGTTGCACTCATCACATGGCTAACGATGGTTATGCGTTCTCTTACTTAATTGGAGATTTAGAATAGATCATTTATGTAGCTAATGATTATTCTCTCTTGATCCCTAGAAGTGGTGATGCTGAATGCATGCATGGACAAATACCCAATGTCTACCATGTACCTAGCTTGTGCACAAAATTGATGTTGGTTGCTCAACTTACACACACTAAGAAGAGCGTTGAATTTTGGTTATATCGCTTTATTATGAAGGATATGAGGCTTGGGGATTTTTTCTTTAGGATATTTAGATCCCAAAGAAAGACTATATAAGTTTTGTGACACTCCCAAAAATGATTTATTTGACCAACTAGTCCAACCGCACTATTTGCTCACACCGATGAAAAAAGTTGAATTTGACATGATAAACTTGGAGTTGGGCTGGTGCAAGGTAATGATATTCACTTATAAATAATTAGTTGCAATGGATACTGGGAAAAACATAAATACGATCATCAAAATGGATTATTAGAGGTACCTACACATGTTTTCAGAATATGGTGTAGAAAGATGAAACATTAACAATCAAATCACCTTTCGAAATATATAACTTTTATTTATGGAAAATAGGTATAACTCCTAAAAAATGGCATTCTTATAATATTGGTAGATTATTTTCTCTCTAAAAATTAATGCATCTATTGGTGGTAGGTCCCTATTTTGCTATGTAAATTGTCAAATTTTGTGAAAAAAATATGAAGAGTTGTAGATTAGTAATGAGTGGTTCCCATCAAGTGCTCTTTTATAAAATTTTAAAAGTTAATTTTATCATTTTTTTAAAATTAAGGAAGTCATCAAATCCTTAAAATGACAAGGTCAAGCATTAGGCCTCGCTATAATGGTCTTAACAGAATCAATAAACTTTGTTTTAGTGCATAAGTATTTATGTACACTCATGCATATTTTGTTTTCATTTCTGAAATAGGTGACTTTGTCAGAAGTTATATCCAAATTACATGACCTAACCTATATTTTATATAAATATGAGATGAGTGTGAATAAAAATGAAGAAAAAATAGAAAAAATAGAAAAAACTCACATATTTGTTTAAAAAAACATATTTGGAATCTTCACATAGAGTTCTATAAGTGTGTGCAATTTCATTAGTGATGGACAAGTGGAGCATATACAAAATGAAGGTAAAAGAACATGAAGTTACAAAACATGATGTGTTTTTCTACAATGAAATCCAACCTATAAGGTTTAGCAATTCAAACCTAGAACCAATGCTACCAACTCATTAAACACAAAAAAGGAAAAACGAAAGAGTCCCTAAAAGAAATTTAAATTCAGGACCATGTGTGCATAAGTAGCACAAGCATGTTAGTGGCGCACGTGCATGGTAATAGCATGTGCACGTTCAATTGCATGCACATTTCTCTAATTCACACACACTATTGAGGAACACACGTCATTGATGCACACATTCTACTAAAGTGCACACATCACTAATACACAAATGCTAATAACATGCACACACTATTATATAATGTTTTCATTGTTATATTTCATTTCTTTCCCCCCTACTCTCGCTATCTATCCCTTTCTTTGTATAACCCCCACCTCCTTTGTCTCGCTCTTCCTCTCACCCCCATGTCTCTCTCCTTCTATCCCTTGTTAGAAAAATAGGCTCACAGAGAAATACCAATAAAGAATAAATAAGATGAAAATTATAAAATACATTACAAGAGAGACACAAATATAACGTGGTTCACCCAAGATGGGTTATGCCCAAACATAAATTGACAGTCCTTTATTATTATACCATCTAACAAAATGGAGGTATAAAACATGTAACAAACCCACTACACTTCCTCTTCAATATATCACATTTTCTCTCACATAATCATAGAGATTGTCTTACAATGCTACAATACAAGACATAGTTGTATTACAATGCTTTCCTTTTATAGGGGAATTAACATGGGAAAATACAATGGGACACCTAATACCATGGGTCCATAAAATCTTGGCCAACAAACATCCCAAAAAATTTCTTTCAGGGGCTCTACCCTTGAACTCCCTCCAGGGGCCCACTAGTTCTTGGAACCCCTAGCCGGTGGGGATGGCCCCCCCAGGATCCCTGCGGGGGGATGATGTACCCCGCACCCCTTTACTGGGACAAGTGTACAGTAAATATGGGGTATAAACATGATTGAACAATAATGTCTCTAGATATGGAATATTAGGCTCCACAACCAACAATATCCCACTTGGAGATTGATCATAACAACTCCATCGTTGCTGCACTTGATGGAATATTATATGAAACTTTGACTTGGAAAATTTCTCTTCTTCACCTTCATTTTTTAAGGCCAACTAAAACCAATCAGGGACTCAGTTTCTCTCTGGTTACTACCTTTGTCAACATGTCTGTAGGATTATCTCTAGTATGTGTCTTTTCCAATTTTAGAAGTTCATCTTCCAGAATAGATCTTATGAAATCATACTTGAGCTTTATATTTTTAGTATTCAAATGAAAGGCTGAGTTATTTGCAAGATGTCTGACACTCTGGATGTCACTATACAACCTTCTATTCTCCTACTTCTTACCCAATTCCTCCATGAACCTCTGCAACCAAATCATCTCTTTACTAGCCTATGTAGTAGGAACATACTCTCTTTCCGTTGTTGAAAGTGAAATTTTTTTTTGCAATTTCTAAATCCAACTTATTGTTGTTCCACCCACAGTAGAAACATGCCTTGTGGTCCTCCTCCTACTATCTTTATCACCTATCATATCTGCATCAACATATCCCTGTAAAACAATGTATGAACCTCCAAAACATAATGCATGAGATGTGTACCTCTCAAATATCTGAGAATCCTTTGTACTACTTTTGAATTCTCTTTACCTGGATTATTCATATACCTGCTCACAACTCCCACATCACGTGCAATATCTGGTCTTATGCACACCATGGCATACATCATGCTTCCAGCTATTGATGAATAGGGAACCTTGGACATGTATTCTATCTCTTCCCATGTCTTGGGATAGATCTCCTCACTTAGTTTGAAATTGATGGCCAAAGGTGTACTAACTTGTTTAACATTCTCCATTATAAACCTCTCCAACACCTTTTCTATGTACTCACCTTAAGACAATGTCAATTTATGATTTTTCTTGTCTCTTTTTATTCTCATACCAAGGATTTTCTTTTCAACACTCAAATCCTTCATCGCAAATGATTTAGATAGGTTAATTTTGAGCACATTTATATCATACATGTTATACCCTGCAACAAGCATGTTATCCAGATACAATAACAATATAATATATCTTCCATTATCTATCCTCTTAAAACAAACACAATGGTCAGATTGTCATATAGTATAACCACGTTATGTCATAAACTTCTCAAATTTTAAATACCAATTCCTTTGAGCTTCCTTTAGGCCATACAATCTCTTCTTCGACCTACAAACCAAATTATCCTTCCCTTTGACCTCATACCCCTATGGCTCATGCATATAAATCTCTTACTCCAAATCTCCATGGAGAAAGACTGTTTTTGCATCTAACTATTCAAGTTGCAAATATTCTATCGCCACATGACTTAAAATAGTCCTAATTGAAGTCATTTTAACTACAAGAGAAAATATTTCATCAAAATATATATGTTTCTTTTGTTCAAACCCATTTACCACAAGTCTAGCCTTATGCCACGTCTTTCCTCCTTGTTCTTCTTTAAACTTGTAAACTCATTTATTCTACAATGCTCTCCTTTCTACAGGAAACTCAACCAAATCCCAAGTATGGTTTCTTACCAATGAGTCCATCTCCTCATTCATTCCTTCCTCCCACTTCTTTCTAGTTTCTACCTGTATTACCTCTTCATAAATTTTTGGATCACCAGAATTAGTCATTAATAAAGAATATAATGAAGGAGAGAATCGTTTAGGGGGTCTACTTAACTTGGGAGAATATTCTTACATTTATAGAAGTTTGAGGTACCTGCTACTGCACTTTATTTTTTGGTTCCTTTGAAGCTTCATTTTCTTTGATTTCATTAAGCACTGTGTATTTTATGTTTTAGTTTTCCTCTTTCTTTCCCTACAACTGATATTTGTACATAACATTTTCATTGAATACTACATCTCTACACCTAATGATTTTGTGATTTTCATAATCCCATAATTGATAACCAATATCATCAACCTCGTATCCAATAAAGGTACATTTTTTGGATTTAGCATCAAGCTTTGTTATATTTTCTTTATCAATATGGACAAATGCTTCTCAACCAAAAATTATGAGAAACGAGTAAATTACCCTTTTACCTGTCCATGCCTCTAGAATTCTACCATCCAAAGTGCTTGAAGGCCCTCTGTTTATTAAATAATAATAATATCTACAACATCAACCCCAAAATGTAAGGGAATCCTTGCATGCAACCTAATACACCTTGCGTGCTCCATGATCATTTTGTTCATCCTTTTTGACACACCATTTTCCTGTGGTGTTACTGGGACTATCTTCTCTCTACGAATCCCATGGTATGAAGAGTAACTATCCAATTCCTTGATGCAATATTCACTTCTATTATCAGATATGAGACATTTCAACCTTTTCCCTGTCTCATTCTCAACCAAAGATTTCCACTTCTTAAAATTAGCAAACACGTTATATTTCAATGTAATGCAATAAACCAAAGTTTTTCTAGTTGCATCATTAATAAAGGTAACATAATAATAAGATCCATTGAGATATTGTACCTGATTTGTTCCCCATACATCTGTATGCACAAGATTTAACTTTTCACTCTTCTTCTATTTCCCAACCCTAATAAATCTAACTCTCTTATTTTTTCCATAAACACAGTTGTCACAGAATTCCAAACTTACCTGCTTCAGATCTGGAAGCAATTTCCTTGAGTGGAGAATCCGCATCCCCTTCTCACTCATGTGGCCAATCCTATGATGACACAATGCTGCACCTTGTCTCATTCTCAACCAAATATTTCCACTTCTTAATGCTGTAACATCCCCAACCCTCCGACCGGTGAAGAGGATGATACCGATGCTGCTATCTACCCGAGAAAACTAGCCGCATGAACATAAATAAATAAAAAATGCATGAACTTCAAGATACACAGATGCATACATTATCACTATATAGTGGAAGCAAACCATACATTCAAGCATTCATCACGTTCATTGTAATTCATTATCAAATGTAATTGTAGGGGTTTAAACACAAGAATACTTATCTTATGAAGAAGAATGCACCTACAACTAGCTATGTCGCTACAAGGTTCCATCCAACCATAGGCCAGTGGGATCCTTAATCTCTCAGCAACACTACCACCCCCAATTTGGGCATGATTCCCACAAGGAATAAGGAAACTAAGCAAGCCCACAGATAGCCAAATATATTTCAAGACTCAATCAAGCCAACACGGTTGGGTTTATCAGACCAAGAGTACACAACAACACATAACCAAGCCAACAAGTTGGGTTTATCATGTTATTAGAAGATGGAAGCACTGTCTGCTAATATAGTGGGCTCACTGAAGAGCTAAGGATGCCTACACCAGAACTAGCTTGACTCCTAAGACATCCACACACACCCAACACAAGGAATCATTCCCTTCTATGCTGCATAGTCCCTCAGGCCATGACTTCCCTTCTAGTTCTATTTAGGGGGGTGTAGAGAAGAGAGCCATCCCTCTAGCTATATCTATGAGGCTCATGCAAAACACTATGTTTGTCAAGTAGACTCCTTTCCACTCCTACACAATCCAAATACCAATTACATGCATAGCAGTATACATAATTTCTGGGTTGTGGAAAACAGTTCGGCCACAAAATTAATTGCCAAGGAGGGTAAGAACAACCCCTAACAACGAATTTGATTTCCCATGGATGTTTTGGCACTAACGTGGCTAAAAATGAATTCAAACACCCCCAAGAGAACATGGTCTCTCCTCCCAATCGCTGGGCAATTCAAAAACAATTTTTAGCTTGGCAATCAGTGGGGAAATGCAACAAAAATCATGGGTAAGGAAACCCAACCATAGACCATCTCAAAAATGAAATTCTCTTCCCGAGGAAAAGAAGAAACTACTGCCCACATGAGGTAAATCACACACACAACAACCCAAAATGAATTTCACACATAGAAAATTCCCAGCCAATTGAGAGAGTGCCAACGTGGGTGAATGATGATGATGAAAATGCCCAAGAGTTCCAATTCATGAAAGAGAACATACGAGAAGCAAAATCGTGGAGGTGAAAATAGCTCCCAAGATTCCCTGCGTGAGAAAAATGAAGAACGTGGATGTATGGCCAAATGGGCATGCATTTTGGGTGTTTTCTTGCCCCAAAAGTCAAAATTGATTTTCTCCAAAATGGGTTTTCCCCAAATTCGAATTTCCTGCCCATACTCTTCCCATCCCCATGCAATAATTACTTCAACCAATTTCTAGCAGAATTAAATGATTGGTTGAATGAGACAAGAAAGGTAGTTGAGGGTTTGATGGGTTCTCCCTTTGACATTTGGCTTTTCCCCATTTGCCCAAAGGTTTAAATAATTTCCCTCCATATTCCTTAGGAAAATCATGCCCCCATCTCTTTTAGTGTTGCATAGACACAGTTGGTTGTGGGTATTTTAATTAAAATGGATATTTACATGATGCCAAAAATTATAACATGCCGGATAGCATGATATGCCATCGGCAATGATTTTTAATCGCTGGAACATAAAACATTAAATTGATGGTGGGGATTTTTCCTTTAGCTCCACACCACAATTAATTACAACATATACATCATTTACATTTTTAATGCAAATGAGGTCAAAACCGGGGTTTTACATTCCCCTCCCCCTTCAATATCACTATCTTCAGTGCTTTGCAAAATTGAACAAATGCTACACTGGTACTGCCTTAGTGTTCTGTAGAATTGAACAAAAATGGGTTCGCATGGAATCCTCCAGCTCCCACGTTGCCTCTTCAGGACCGTAGTGCTCCCATTGCACCTTTACCTGTCTTATGGATCAGTTCTGAAGCATTTTGACCTTCATGTCGAGGATGCACATTGGGTCAATTTGGAACTCTCCCTCGGGTTCCACCTGAATCACATCCCAATTTATCACATGGTTAGGATCATGTACATATTTCTTAAGCAAAGAAACATGAAAAACATTATGAGCTCTAGTGCTAGCATGAAATGCAAGTCTATACGCAACTGGCCCTATTCTTTCAAGCACTTCAAATGACCCACAATATCTTGGTGACATATTGGCACAACTTCCAAGCTTCAAGGAACTCTTCTTTGTCCTCACTCTCAGGTAAACATGATCCCCAACACTAAACTATCTGTTCACCCTATGCTTATCTACATAGCTTTTTTGTCTATCTTGGGCTACTTTCAGATTCTTCTTGATCTTTACAACCTCTTGCTCCATCTCCTTGAGCAATTTTGGACCAAGCACAACCCTGTTCACTGGATTATCCCAAGTCATTGGTGTCCTACACTTTCTTCCATACAAAGCTTCATACAGGCTCATCCCCAAGGATGCTTGTTGTCCATTATTATAAGCAAAATCTACCAAGTGTAAATAATCTTCCCACTTGGTTGGTTTATCCATCACATACATGCAAAGCATGTCTTCAAGCACTTGATTAATTCTCTCTATCTGACCATCAGTCTAAGGATGGTAGGCAGTGCTGAAGTTCAACTTTGTACCCAAATCTACAAACAACCCTTTCCAAAAATTGGAAGTGAACTTGACATCTCTGTCAGAGACTATTGCCTTAGGTAATCCATGCAATTTGAAAATATCCTTCATGAATATCTTTGCAATGTCATCAGTCTTATGCGTAGACTTAACCGGTATAAAATGTGCTTCCTTCACCAACTTGTCCACCACAACCATGATGGAATCATGTTGTCTCCAAGTCATTGGAAATCGTGTAATAAAATCCATGGAAATAACTTCCCATTTCCATTCTGGAATTGGCAAAGGCTGCAACAAACCTGCTGGGTGTTGATGTTAAACCTTTACCTGCTGACATTTCATGCACTTTGAAATATATTCAGCCATTTCCTTTTTCATTCCTGGCCAAAAGTACTGCTTTCTAGCTGTAGCAATTGTATTATGATATCTTGGGTGACCAGAATATGGAGCTTGATGTATTTCATCAATAACAACTCTCCTCAATTCTGCTACATTTGGAATATAAATTCTATCTTTATAAGTAAGAAGCCCATATTCTTCCAATTTATATCCCTCATACCTCTTCTCAAGACTTTGCTACTACAATTTGTCTTTTACTTGCTCATACAATTCATCTCCAGCAGTATGATTAACAATCTGCTGCCTCAAATCTGATTGGAAAATACTAAGAGATGCCACATGCATTTCCTGCACCTTCCTGCTGAGTGCAACATCTACTTTATTCTCTTTTCCTTTTATGTGTTTGATTTCGAAATAAAACTCACATGAAAACTCCAGCCATCTATCTTGCCTATCATTTAGAGTAGGCTGATTAAAAAAATACTTTAGACCACAATGGTCTGTCCTTATCTCGAATCTTCTTCCCATGAAGTAATGCCTCCACATCTTGAGAGCATGTACTATGGCTGCAAGTTCTAGATCATGAGTGGCATAGTTCTCCTCATGCTCCTTCAGCTTTCTTGACTCGTAACATATCACGTGGTTGTCTTGCATAAGGACTCCTCCAAGCCCTTGTCTGCATGCATTGGTACACACCAAAAAATATTTCTCTTAGTATGCAACCTTCAATACTGGTGCATTGGTGAGAAGATTCTTCAACTGTTGGAAGCTTTCTTCACACCTCGATGTCCATTCAAACTTTATCCCCTTCTTTTGCAAAGAAGTCATGGCATTTGCAACTTTGGAGAATCCTTCAATGAATCTCCTATAGTATCCTACAAGTCCCATAAAAGACCTTACATTTGTCACATTTCTTGGAGTAGGCCAATTCATAATGGCTTCAATCTTTTCAGGGTCCATAGATATACCCTCTTCTGAGATAATGTGACCCAAATACTGAAGTATATATCTATAGAAGTCACACTTGCTCAGCTTTGCATACAACTGATGCTCCTTGAGAAATTGCAATGTCAATCTCAAATGCTCTTCATGCTCTTCCTCATTCTTAGAATAAATAAGAATGTCGTCAAGGAAAACAAGAACAAACTTGTCCAAATACCTGCTGAAGACACCATTCATAAGGCACATAAATGTAGCTGGTGCATTTGTGAGACCAAATGGTACCAATACAAACTCATAATGTCCATACCTTGTTCTGAAGGCTGTCTTATTAATGTCTTCATCCTTGATTCTTACCTGATGGTAACTAGGCCTCAAGTCAATATTGGAAAATACCTTTGCTCCGCTCATTTGATCAAAGAGGTCATCAATCCTAGGCAAAGGATATTTGTTCTTCATAGTGACTTTGTTCAGCTGTCTGTAATCAATACAAAACCTAAGTGTACCATCTTTCTTCTTCACAAACAGAACTGGTGCTCCCCAAGGAGACACACTTAGCCTGATATACTTCTTCTCCAACAACTCTTGAAGTTGCGTCTTCAACTCTAGCATTTCTGGTGTACTCATTCTGTAGGGTGTCTTGGACATTGGTGTTGCTCCTGGTACAAGTTCAATTTTGAAATCAATGTCCGTCTTTGGAGGAAGACCTTGAATCTCATCAGGAAACACATCCCTGAATTCCTTCAACACATGAAAGTCCTCCAACCTAGGAGTTTCATTCTCTGTTGCCTCCAAAATATGAGCTGCATACAACTGGAAACCTTTCCTATAGAACTTCTTCATTGCATTGCTGAAATATGCCTCATAGAAATCACCTTTGAAATTCCTTTCACAATCCTTGAGTTTCCTTCTTCATTCAAGCACTCAAAAGCCTTATTATAATAGTCAAGATTCACTCTGTGAACTTCTAACCAATCCATTCTGATGAGAACATCGTAGGAACTAAGTGGTAGAACATTCAGATCTACACAAGTGACCAATCCATTCATGACCAATGGACATTTCTCTACCACTTCACTAACCTTTATCTTAGTTCCAATGGCTAGTTGAACTAACCAAGAGTTTCTATGCGTTACTTTATTAAAAGCACAAATATCCACTACTCTAGGAGTAATGTAACTATGAGTAGAACCAGGGTCAATCAAAATAGAAACATATTTCTCAATAATCTTACCTGCAACTTCAACCACAGTTGACTGGTGATCTTCCTAGAGGTCCTCCAGTGATGCACAAATCCTAGGGACGGCCCTTGCTACTTGACCCACTTTTTCTGCTTCTTGAATGTTGTAAGTTGGCCTTGCACTCTCATTCTCAAGTGGACAATTCCTACACATGTGGGGTCCTCCACATTTCCAACATTGGAGACGTTCCCTATTCTGCTATGGATCTCTCGGTTTCTCTCCCATCACTCTGGTTGGTTGCTTCTCAGCTTGTGACGGTTGCTTCTGCTGATTCCTGAAGTTAAAAGGTTTGAAACCTTTCTTCCTTTGGTCAGACTTCTCATTCTTCTTGTCCTTCCATGTATTATGGTAATCAGGTTTTTCTTTGCTTTGCTCATAGCAATACTTATCCTTCCTTATTGCTTCTTCAAGAGTTATCAGTTCGTAAAACTCATATCTGTCTTTGTAAGACTAAGGCAATCCACTCAGGAAATGCTGGATTTTCACTTTTTCATCTTTGATGTACTTGACATACCTCAATAGTTCCAAGAACTTATTGGCATACTCTTCCATTGTCTATTGTCCCAATCTTAGCTCATGGCATTCTTTAATCTTATCATCATAGTACCTGTCAGGGAGGTACTTCTACTTGAAGTATTTCTTGAATTGTTTCCACACAATTCTTCTTTCATTGACCTTCTTTACTTATCTGTGGTGTTCCCACCATATGGATGCTCTCCCAGTCAAATTGAATATAGCTACCCTTGCTTTCATATTTTTGGAGTAGTCTTGAACTTGGAAATAATTCCTCAACCCAAGAAGCCAAGCCTCAGCTTCTTGACCAGTCTTGACCTCACCATTAAAAGTAGGAGGCCTTTCCTTTTTGAATTCATCCTATGAATTGTTCTTGTAACATGTCCTTCTCTTATTCATGTGAGATGGAGAGCTTGAATTCCCACTGGGTTTTTCAGAATCAGATGACCCACTGGTAGTCCATTCTGGAGTATTCCTTCTGTGGCTGAAATCCCTCCTGGAGATATGGGACCTTTTATGGGAATCTTCCCTGGCACTACTCCTGCTTCTTTCTGGATTATCTGCCCGATGCCCAGAGTTTATCTATCCTTGGATGTATGTCAAAATTTGCAGTACAGATGCATTTATCTGATTTTGATATTCTTGAGCCTTAAGCATCCTTTCATTGTCTTATCTGCAACTTTGCAACTCCACCCTTAGGGTCCTCATGGTGGCTGCAATATCTCAGGGAGTCTCTTGATTTCTCCTCCTATTGGATTATGTCTCGTCATTTCCAACTCTAACATTTTCTCCCATAGCATCTTCCTCAAACTCATAGGGGTCCTGTGCATCATTCATATCATCGATTCTCATCTTGGCCCAACCAAGAACGATTTTTTTTGAAACTAGTCTATGCGGGATGTTTCCTTTGAAGGTGACTATATTTCTGCAAAGTGTGTTAATAAATACAATTGTTAGCTGCATAACAATATCATGAGTTCATAATTACTTACCTGCATTGGAAAATACTATATTGACAACTTTGCTAAGACACAGTTTTTATTTTCACCAAGAATGATGGTCTCAAGGGGACGACGAGGGTTAGGGGGAATTTCCCCCTTGTGGCTTCACGGGTCAAGGGAAATGCAATATTTGATTTTCATGTAATATGGCGCATAATATTGTTACCATTTTCACCTTTTCAGCACCTGTAAATCCCACTGGAATTCTATTTTTCCACTGAAAAATTGCTGAAAATATGCTTTTGGAAACTTGGCTTTTCCCATCCGATCCGCAAAACTTCAAGTTTCTAACCCGATGCTTCGGTGGATCGATCTTCATTTCCCTTATGATGCCTTATCGGATCGATCTCCCTTTTTCTCAGCGATGCCTTATCGGATCGATCTTCCTTTGTCTTCTGACGCCTTATCGGATTGATCTTCCTC
The DNA here is from genome assembly GCA_001517045.1 of Pseudotsuga menziesii. Classification (NCBI taxonomy): domain Eukaryota; kingdom Viridiplantae; phylum Streptophyta; class Pinopsida; order Pinales; family Pinaceae; genus Pseudotsuga; species Pseudotsuga menziesii. Next base: position 62,891 of record LPNX010245874.1, read on the forward strand.
TGCCTTCCAACACCTTATCAGATCGATCTTCCTTTGTCTTCCGATGCCTTATCGGATCGATCTTCCTCTATTTTTCAATGCCTTATCGGATCGATCTTCCTCTGTATTTTGATGCCTTATCGGATTGATCTTCCTCTATCTTCTGACCCGTAGGCTCCCTTCCGACGAGCCTTATCGACACCTCAACTCCGCTTCAACAAACATCTTCTGATGATTTTGACACTCAGAATTTTTTTTGAAAATTTTCTCTTTGTTTTCCTTGTCAGCCTGGTTTTTGGTATTAGCCAATGTATCAGCTCTACCCAGCCAAGACCATCAGTTCCACCTAGCCGAGACCTTCGACTCCACCTAGTCGAGACCTTCGGTTCCTCCCAGCCGAGACCTTCAGCTAAAATTCAAACTTAGAAAAATTTTCAAAATTTTTCTCCCTACTTTGGTTTCTTTGTCGGATGGACTTGTCTAAGTCATTTGATGTATCAGATGGACTCAGCTTAAGTCATCTGGTATTTTCCATACTTAGAATTTTTTTGAAATTCTCCCTGTGTTTCACATTTTTCCTCTGCTGGGAAGAGGGTAACGTTGCCTCTGTCGTTGCCTCTGTCACTGCCTCTTCATGGCCCCTTGAGGCCCATGCTGCAATGAAGCTCTGATACCACATTGTAACATCCCCAACCATCCAACCAGTGAAGAGGATGCTACCGATGCTACTATATACCCGAGAAACTAGCCCCATGAACATAACTAAATAAAAAATGCATGAACTTCAAGTACACATATGCATACATTATCACTATACCGCAGAAGCAAACCATACATTCAAGCATTCATCATGTTCATTGTAATTCATTATCAAATGTAATTGCAAGTGTTTAAACACAAGAATACTTATCTTATGAAGAAGAATGCACTCGCAACCAGCTATGTCGCTGCAATGTTCCACCCAACTATAGGCTAGTGGGCTCCTTAATCTCTCAGCAACACTGCCACCCCCAAGCTGGGCATGATTCCCACAAGGAATAAGGAAACTAAGCATGCCCACACATAGCCAAAGATATTTCAAGACTTAGTCAAGCCAACACGGTTGGGTTTATCAGACCAAGAGTACACAACAACACATAACCAAGCCAACAAGTTGGGTTTACCAGGTTATCAGAAGATGGAAGCACTGTCTGCTAAGCTAGTGGGATCACTGAAGAGCTAAGGATTCCTACACCAAAACTAGCTTGACTCCTAAGACATCCACACACACCCAACACAAGGAATCATTCCCTTCTTTGCTGCACAGTCCCTTAGGCCATGACTTCCCTTCTAGTGCTATTCAGGGGGGTGCAGAGAAGAGACCTACCCCTCTAGCTCTGTATATGAGGCTCTGAAAAAACACTAGGTTTGTCAAGTAGAGTCCTTTCCACTCCTACACAGTCTAAATACCAATTACATGCACAGCAATATACACAATTTCTGGGTTGAGGAAAACAGTGCGGCCACAAAATTAATTGCCAAGGAGGATAAGAACAAACCCTAATAGAGAATTCGATTTCCTAGGGACATTTTGGCCCTAACGTGGCCAAAAAAAAATTCAAACACACCCAAGAGAATGTGGTCTCTCCTCCCAATCGCTGGGCAATTCAAAAACAATTTTTAGCTTGGCAATCAGTGGGGAAATGCAACAAAAATTGTGGGTAAGGAAAACCAACCACAGACCATTGCAAAAAAGAAATTCTCCACCCGAGGAAAAGAAGAAATGACTGCCCACGTGATGTAAAACACACACAAAGAAACCCAAAACGAATTTCACACACAGAAAATTCCCAGCCACTTGAGAGAACCCCAACGTGGGTGAATGATGATGATGAAAACGCCCAGGAGCTCCAATTCATGAAGGAGAACATACCACAAGAAAAATCATGGAGCTAAAAACAGCTTCCAAGCTTCCCTGCATGAGAAAAATGAATAATGTGGATGTATGGCCAAATGGGCATGCATTTTGGGTGTTTTTTTGCCCCAAAAGTCAAAATTGATTTTCCCCAAAAATGGGTTTTCCCCAAATTCGAATTTCCTGCCCATACTCTTCCCATCCCCATGCAATAATTACTTAAACCAATTTTTGTCATACTTAAATGATTGGTTGAATGAGACAAGAAAGGTAGTTGAGGGTTTGATGGGTTATCCCTTTGACATTTGGCTTTTCCCCATTAGCCCAAAGGTTTAAATAATTTCCCTCCCTATTCCTTAGGAAAATCATGTCCCCGTCTCTTTTAATGTTGCATAGACATAGCTGGTTGTGGGTATTTTAATTAAAATGCATATTTGCATGATGCCAAAAATTATAATGTGTCGGATAGCACAATATGCCATCGACAATGATTTTTAATTGCCAAAACATAAAACATTAAATCGATGGTGGATATTTTGCCTTTAGCTCCACACCACGATTAATTACAACATATACATCATATACATTTTTAATGTAAATGAGGTCAAAACCGGGGTGTTACAAATGCAATAAACCAAAGTTTTTCTAGTTGCATCATCAATAAAAGTAACATAACAAGAATATCCACGGAGATATTGTACCTAATCTGATCCCCATACATCTGTATGCACAAGATTTAACTTTTCACTGTTATTCTGTTTCTCAACCCTAATAAATCTAACTCTCTTATGCTTTCCATAAACATAGTTCTCACAGAATTCCAAACATACCTGCTTCAAATCTAAAAGTAATTTCCTTGAGTAGAGAATCTACATCTCCTTCTCACTCATGTCACCAAGCCTATGATTCCACAATGCTGCACTTGTTTCTATGGAAGCTACAAAGTTATAATAATCAGTATTATGAGGACATAAATACAATGTACCTATCCTATCTCATTTTTCTATTACAAGTGCTCCTTTAGTGATCTTCCACCACGTTTTTCCAAAAATAGACAAGCAATCGCTATCTCCCAACTGCCCTGTTGAGATCAGACTTCTTTTCATAGAAGAAATATTCCTTAGATATTTTAGCAGGAATTCATTTACATTATTTAACTTAATCCGTACCTTACCCATTCAAACAATTTTACATCATTCATCATCCACTAATAAAACATGTCCAAAATCACATAGAACATAATCATGAAAGAATTTCCTATGGGGTGTAGCATGACATGAAGCCCTTGAATATACTACCCAGTAGTCACTATTATTATCTAATGTAAGAATCAAAGCATATTATAACACATCACCTACTAGATTTTTTTATTGAATAGTCTCATGCCGCTCGCTTGCTTTCTTCTTTGTATCTCTATAGTCTTTATTCAAATGTCCTCTCTTACCACAATTTTAGCACTCTATATTTCCAAATATGGACTTGGATCTGCCCTTTCTAGACTTATTGTGATTGCCCAGGCTCCATTCTCTTTCCCTTTGTCTTTCTCTTCTTTCCATGGTCAATGCATTACCTGATGTCTCACCTGTTCTTTTTCTTCGCATTTCCTTGCTAAGAATAACACCTACAACATCATCAAATTTCAAATTGCTTGAACAAGGTGTTAGCACCTGTGCTAAATTTTGGAGATTTTTACGAATGCATCCTCACTAATTCCCCCACAAAGGAGTGAGTAGGTTCTGAAGGAGCTATTCCTAGTCAAAAATGAAGAAAACATTGAAGCTCCTAAGGTGTGGTCTCGAAAACAAGCTTTATATGAAAAAATATACTCCAAGGATAAGTCTAGGGGAGAATAGCTGATGGTGATACAAGCCACAAAAGATCGAATGCTCCAGAAGAAATCCCGTAGTAAAGGGGCGGAAGCAGAAAAGTGAAATTTCAGTCGTAAAATTTGGTCAACTTGCTTTCTATTTTCCACCATTTTTTCGGAAAGAAAAGGGCAGAATCAGAAAGGAAGAAGTTTTAGTTAATAAAGATGGAGAATCCACGTTCTGCTTTTTGGTATTTGGTGAAATCAAAAGGACAGAATCGGAAAGGAGGAAAAGGAAAAATTTTAGTCATAAAAATTGGTGAACCCATTGTCTGCAATCTGCATTCCACAACTTGTAGGATCGGCAGTCCAGAAAGCTTCCACATTTTTTTTTCTCAGATCAACGAATAAGGATGAATCCGAAGGAAATCATCGTTGCAGAAAACTAAGGGGCGGAAAGGATAAGGCACAAATGAAAAGATCGAAACTGAGTTTTGAGAAAGTTATAAGTCTGCTTTCCGCAATCCATAGGCTAGAAGTTTGATCTCAAATGAACGGCTAGGAAATTTTCTTAATAAGATTGATAGTGTGGAAAATGACAATATGTGTAAAGAATAAGTTAGGTTAGAAGACTATGAAGTCTAGTAGGAGATGCACCACCAAATGATTGAGATGCGAGTAAGATTGAAATCTATGGCTAGCATAGATTTTGTTGTTTAAATCTGCGAGGATGCATGAAATTGCTGCAGGATTTTCGCAGACGCTTTGGAAAATCATTTCATCAAGTGAACCTGATTCCCAGATGTCAGGTTTTCCATTTTTTACCCACTACATGCATCCCAACATGCTTTCCATATTTTTTTGTGATCATGGTGTATCGTCTAGCTTAGAGTTTGTTAAGATTTAGTGTGTGCGGGTTTGATTCCTATTATGTAGACATATTTTGGTGCTCTATTTCAAGATTCATTTTAGGGGGACTTTAAACTATAAATATAGTCTCAGTAGAGGAACAAAGGGTTCAACATTCATTTTGGAAGCCTCTGTGCTTGGTTTTATGGTTCTAGATATTTTCTTGGAAGTATTAATGCAAAGTATTTCATGAGTGTCTGAGATTCATTACAGTGTTCAATATTCAGTCTGTTTTTTCCTGTTTGCTTCATTTCCATGTATGTGTAGTTTATGCCAATGCATTTCTATTTGAATGCGAGGAATCCATTCTCTATTAAGTGCTCCTTGCATCAGATAATGCATTTGTTATGTGTTTATGGTAAATGTCTTGGAATTCATCCTCTGTTATATGCTCCATTTCAATTATCATCCTTTACTGTTGCTTCTGCTAAAGGTGTGTTTAGGAGATTCATCCACTGATAGGTGCCTCCTGTTTCATTGGGATTATTCTCATTTCCCCTTGCTATCTCTCAAAATATATTTTACTGAGTATTAACACTTACTTTTCCATAGATTACGAATGTTATCACTAGTCACTATGATGTAAAACCCTTGAATGTTTCAGGATTTGACTCCATTTCTCAATGGTGTTGCCTATTTGTTTGTCTTACACTCTTTAAAACCTACACAACCCATTCTCTTCATAAATATAGCCTTATGAATGCTTGCTTAAATCTATATGTGTATGTGAATGTTCCTATGACAAAGAGAGATCCCTTTATGATTGTATAGTCTAGGATACAGTCTAAAGATTGGTTTGAAATTGTTACCCTAGTGATTTCTTTCCATAACCATAGGAAAATTATTGGGTGATAACAATAATTTTCAATGTCGGGGGATAATCAATATTATCTCCTTGGGGAAATGACATTGTTTTAGTTCTATGACCTGGTTGAGCAGCCGATCACAGACACATATTGGTTGTATATGGTCTGGCGAATCCACTCAAATATTTTGAAAGGTGACTCCACTAGAAATACTGGAGGCCAAAAGGACCAATATGAGGAGAAATCCTAATGTAGAGCCTTTTCAAGAAATTTTTTATCAAGAGAAGTTGATTCGGAAGGCCAAGAAGCAACAAAGGTCAGTGACACCTTAGTTAGACAGAACTTTTTCTTTACCCGTTGAAGGTGTTATATCTATTCATGATATATATTAGCATTTTAGTGAAGAATTTGAGCCAAATTTCCATAGGACCAAGTGTGAGTCCAACCTCTCTCAAACATCTTTAGACCCCTCTACATTTGATTTCTCCCATATTTCCTAGCTTCCTGAGAATTCAGAATATCTAGGTAAGGATTCGCAACCCTTATCTTACCCAGAGTGCCCCCTGTTTTCCACTGAATCAACCACATTAAACTCCACTTCCATAGAGCAGTCTGTTTCCATAGCCCTATCTCCCACTACTTCTAAGATAAATAAACCATCATCTTCCAGACTCACAACCCATCACATTTCTATAGGTCCTTACAACACAATAAATTCTCTCACACTAGTTTCAATCCCCCTTGGAAGCCCTGCTATAGTCCCAAGGATGGCGAATAGGTTTTCCCCTATACTTCTTCCTGCTGCCCTTCATGACCTCCCTTCAGGATACTCCCAAAGGCTCAAACAATTTAATGGGGAAAGGGGGTATTCAGGTGAGGAACATTTGGGATGGTTTTCATACTGGGTAGACCTGGAGGAAGTATACCATGATGATTTTAAGCCCAAATCCTTGCTGGAGAAGCAAGGAAATGTTAAAAAATATCCTAGACAACTCCATTATGAACTATCAATCTTTTCAATAATCTTTCAAGGACAACTAGGAAGACAAGAAAAATACTAAGCAATATATGTACCGATACCATTCTATGAGGATGATGGAGAGTGAATCTATCCAAGAGTTCTTTGACATGTTTATGAAGACCTACGATTCCATCCCTACTCAGTTCAACCCCGCCCCTAATTCTGCCCAACTCCAATATGTTGAAGATTTTGATAGTGAATTTTACCTGTTACTAAGTGAAATAAGATCAGCCTCCTTGGCTGATATGATGAAGGATTCCATAGAGGTAGAGCTCCAATATGTTGAAGATTTTGATAGTGAATTTTACCTGTTACTAAGTGAAATAAGATCAGCCTCCTTGGCTGATATGATGAAGGATTCCATAGAGGTAGAGGCGAACTTGTCTACTATGAGAAATAAGAAGAGGGACAAGGGAGATAAAAGGAAAGATAAAGAGCCTAAACAACCTTCTTCATCTATCTCACAAGAGGTCAGAAAAGGCCATGGAGAAATTGATGGAGAGACTCTCTGTGGATAATAGACCACCTACCAGGGAGAATCAAGAGAAACATAATAGAAAATAGAATGCTAGAAGGCCCTAGATCCTCCAAAATAGATAGAGAGATTAGCAAAATCCTCCTGATCCACCAGTCAGGCCCCTATTTCAAGAGAATTACGTGGAGCAAGAATATGAGAATCAAGCTGAGGATGAAATCCACCAGCTGGATACTGACTCATACTCTACCCTTTTTACCAAAGAAGAGCATGATAATTCTTGTTAAGAAGTGGGGGACCTGCCTGGCGAGGAAACATAGAAGTTTAATAAAGGATATCTGCTAGTTGTCATGGATCTACAAAGGCAGATTGAACTAAGAAACATAGACCTCCCTATTAAGAGGAATAAAGATGCAGGAAATAAGGCCTCTACAATTAAGCCCAAAAATTCCACACCCCCCAAGGATAGCTACAAAAATGTAGCATACCACACAAGAAAATAAAGGAAATAATACAATCCAAGGAGCTCAGACCAGGGATATACATCTTTTAGTCTAGAGGCCGAAATTGCTAAGATAAATATCTATTTCCCTCTTATTGAATTAATAAAAAATTATGAGTATCATTCAAATAGCGCAATGGTACTAAAGCCTCCAGGAGAAATCTATGAAATATCAGATTCCCTGAACCTTCAAGATGATAATCCCACTATATTGTTCATACCCCATGTAGATGATCCTTCTGATGAGGATGTTCCTCCATTCTATATCAGTCTAAACATTCATAATGCCATCCTACACAATACCATTCTTGATTCAAGAGCCTCTCACAATCTAATGCCGAGGATAATCATGGATGAATTGGGATTGGAAATGATCAGACTATACAAATATATTTTTTCTTTTGATTCTAATAAAGTCAAGTGCCTAGGATTGATCAAATATTTGGTCATTTCTTTAGCCTAGGTCCCTGCCAAAACCCTTGTCATGGATGTAGTTGTGGCTGAAAGGGCCTTCGAAGTTTGGAATGTTTTTGTCAAGATCTTGGGCAGCCAAACTCAAAGGTTCCCTTCAAATGGATATGTCATATTCCACAATCCCTGTCTTTGGGGTATAGAGGAGGATTTTCAAAGAGAAAAAGTTGGCATACATGGTGACCAGTGTTGAGAGGCCAAACAATCATCCCATTTATTCGTTGGATACTAAGATGGGATCAACCATTTTCTTTACAGGAGGAAAAGACAGTTTTAGTTCACAAAATGATGCCTTTGTACCCACTCAGGAGGAGATGGAAGGAGTGTGGTATGTAATTTTTGATGGGGCATCATGCAGAGAAGGTGCAGGAGCTGGAGTTTGGGTGAATCCCCCAGGAGGGAGAGCTCTAAATTATTCCTACAAACATTCCTTTGATTTCAGAAATAATGAGGTTGAATATGAGGCTATGATGTTAGCAATACAGATCCTGAAACATTTCCAATCCAGGAGGATGGTGATACATGAGGAATCAGATTTGGTGATTAAAAAAATGCAGGAAGAATATCAGGACATACATCCTAGGATGAGAATCTACAGAAATTATGCCATGGATTTGATAGAATGTTTTGAAGAATGCAATTTTAATCTGATTCCCAGGCTACAAAATTGTATAGCTGATTCCTTGGCCAATTATCCTTCTCTTTTCAATATTCCCATGCACCCCAATAGAAAGTATGAGGCTGAGGTTATACACAGACCCTCTATCCAAGATAATGTTAAGAGTTGGAAATCCTTTGAATATTACAGATAGATTCAAAACTTCCTCACTCTCACTGGGGAGATTGATGGCTTGAACATTGACAAAAACAATGCACTCCTAGAAGAGACTACTCTCATCGAGGAACCCCTTCCAGGTCATGCTGTCACTCCCAAAGAAATTTTGCAGGTTGAGATCATTGTCCAATATGAGTGTGCTAAGAGCTTCAAAACTGAAGATGATGTTGTTCCCGAGATGCAGGGAATTGATGGGAAGCAAAAATATCTAAACAATATGTGTGGAAAGGAAATCCCACAGCTCAAAGGTAAATATACTCCTAGGGGTTTAGTTCCTTTGGAAAACCTCTTTGACCCAAATGATATTTCTAAGGAACCTCAACTTGTCCCAAGTTGTGAGGATGTGGAAGATATGAATATTGGGACAGAAGACCATCCAAAAGTCGACAAAATCTCAAGAGCACTCTCACATGAGGCTAAACATAAATAAATTTCACTGATGAAGGAACACTCAGATGTTTTTGCTTGGAGCTATGGTGATCTAAAGTCTTATGACACTAGTATAATCCAGCACACTATACCAATAAAAAAGGATGATATGCCTTTAAAAAAAAAACTGAGGAGAATGAATCCCAATCTACTACCCCTAGTGGAAAGGGAAATAAAAAATATATTTGAGGAAAAACTCATTGTGGCCCTTAGATTTTCGAGGTGGGTGGCAAACTTGGTCCCGGTAAGGAAGAAGAATGGATAGATAAGAATATGCATTTATTTCAAAAATATGAATAGAGTTTCTTTAAAGGATCATTATCCTCTTCCTAAGATGGAACACATTTTGTAGAGGGTAGTGGGCTCCCAAAGAATCTCCACCTTGGATGGCTTCTTAGGCTACAATTAGACCATGTTACACCCAAAATACCAAGAGAAGTTCACCACACCCTGGGGCACTTTTATGTATGCAAAAATTCCATTCGGACTCATGAATGCAAGGGAATCCTTCCAGCGATCCATGGACATAGATTTTTCTGATGAAAAGGACAATATTTTGGTCATATATTTGGATGAAATCACCGTCTTTTAAAAGTCTGATGAAGAACACGTTGCACACCTGCTGAGAATGTTCAAAAAGTGCAGAAGGTTTGTCATCTCCCTGAACCCGAAGAATTCATTATTTTCTATGAAGGAAGGGAAGTTACTTGGTCACATAACTTCTCAAGAAGGCATCAAAATAGAACCAAAAAGAGTTGAGGCAATTCATAAAATTGAAATCCCTCGGAACAAGGTTGAGGTTCGATCCTTTCTAGGAAAGGTGAATTTTCTGATAAGGTTCATCGCTGCATTTGTTGATATAATAAGGTGTATAACCAACATGCTGGGAAAGGATAAAGAGATCAAGTGGACACCTGAAGCCAAAAATTCCTTTGAAGATATAAAGAAGGCTATTTCTGAATCCCATGTGTTGGAAAGCCCTGAATTCTCCAAATATTATCTCATATTCTCATTTTCTTTAGAGCACATAGTGGCAGGGGTATTGTTACAAAATAATCATGAGGGGAATGAGAAGCCAATTGCTTTCTACAACAAAACATTGAGAGTTTATTCATTGAAATACAACATCCTAAGAAATATTATGCTCTAGTGCGGGCCTTGAAGGAGTTATGTGTTTACATCCTACACTCTCACATTGTTTCCCATGTCCCCACAAGTGCATTGAAGGACATCCTAACCCAACCAGATCCTAAGGGAAGGAGGGGAAAATGGATAGCAATCCTAATTGAATATGACTTGGATATTAATCCCACCAAGTTGATTAAAGGTCAAGGACTAGCCAAACTTATGCACAGTCTAAATGTGATGCTCTCAGCCTCCACATGATTGTTGAATTGTTAGCAGAAGGGAAAAACCTTGAGGAACAACCAAAGCCACAAGTGACTAAACATTTCCTGTCATCACCATGGTATTATCGACATCATATTTGTATTGTAGTATCTACAAGCCCCATAGAATATGGATTGAACAAGGGCCAAGTTCCTCAAGTAGAAGGAAACATGATTCTTCATATTAAATGGGAAGTTGTATTTCAAAGAGCCAGGAGGAGTCCTATTGAACTGTGTAAATGAACAGGAGGAAAAGAAGCTCATTGAATAATTTCATGCAAGTGAGTGTGTAGGAAATCATTATTGGAGTTCCACTATGAATAAGATCAAGAGGGCATGATTTTATTGGCCCACCATATTTTCTGATACTCACAAGGAGGTTCTTGCTTGTCATAAGTGTCAGATCTTTGAAGGAAGGAGGAAGCTTTTTTCATTGCCCCTGAATCCCATACATGTTGAGGCCCCTTTCTAGCAATGGGGATTGGATTTCATTGGAGAGATAAACCCATCCTCCTCAAGATAGCACAAGTGGATCTTCATTGCCACAGATTAACTCACTAAATGGATTGAAGCCATCCCAACTAGGCAAGCCACCAGGACAATGATTATGTAATTTCTGGAGGATCACATCTTGTCAAGGTTTGGGGTTCCTAGGAAGTTGATCATTGATAATGTTTCTACATTCAAATAAAATAAGATGGTTGATTTCTATTTCAAATATCACATACATTTTAGGCATTCCACAGCCTATTATCCACAGGGAAATGGGTTGGAAGAATATTCAAATAAGATCCCGATTGGGATCATAAAAAATATGTTGAAAGATAACAAGAAGGCCTGGCAGAAAAAATGATCCATGCTTTGATTTGAATGATGCTGCATTTAAATCAAAGAAGATGGTTGATTTCTATTTCAAATTTCACATAGAGTTGGGGCATTCCACATCCTATTATCCATAGGGAAATATGTTGGAAGAATATTCAAATAAGAGCATGATGAGGATCATCAAAAATATGTTGCAATATAACAAGAAGGCCTGGCACACAAAGTTGATCCATGCTTTGTGGGATGACAAAATTAGTGTGAAGAAATCTATTGGCACCTAGCCTTTTCAGATAGTCTATGGATCTGAGGTAATCTTTCCTAGTTCCTTGATTTTTTCAGTGATGAGATTATTACAGGAAGAAGAAACTGAAAGCCATCCAACTCATAGGAGGATGTATCAATTGGTTGAACTGTAGCAGCAAAGAGAGAAATTTTTTTATAGAACTCAGAAATTTCTGGATGAAATGAAAGAGATCTTTGAAAAGAGGACAAAGCCTGATGATTTCTACATGGGGGATGTGATTTTTCTATGGGATGCACCCCATGAAGAAAAAGGAAAACATGGAAAGTTTGATAACCTATGGAAGGGTCCTTACAGAGTTGCAACTTTTAGAGGAAAGAATGCCTACCTACTTGAGGAAATGGAGGGTGGTCTAGCATTTGGAGATCCTACAAATGGAAGGCTCCTCAATAACTACTTTCTGTAAAATAAGTTTATTTTCCCATGTCATTGTATATACTATTTCATTTTAACATTGCATGTGTGGATGACTCTCTGAATGAAATGAATCCTAAGGTGAAGGAAGTAAGGTCTCCAAGGGGAACTATCATTTGGTTTTATTTCTTGTACAAATTTGAAGTTATAGGAACTGGAACAAATTTTGAGACGATGGGAATTTAGGATAAAGCCAGAAGACACAGTTTGCTAGGGATTTTTCAAGTACATATGGCCCAATCGATCATGCACTTGGTCTATTGGGTTCTTTGCTACATCACAGGGAGGATAGCATCCCTAAGTTGGAGCCGTTGTTAGCACCTGTGCTAAATTTTGGATATTTTTACGGATGCATCCTCACTAATTCCCTCGCAAAGTAGTAAGAAGTTTTTGAAGGAGCTATTCCTGGTCCAAAATGAAAAAAAACATTGAAGCTCCTAAGTTTTGGTCTCGAAAACAAGATTTATATGAAAAAATATGCTTCAAGGATAAGTATGGGAGAGACAAGAATAGATGATGGTGATCCAAGATGCAAAATATCGGACGGTCTAGAAGAAATCCCACAGTAAAGGGGCGGAAGCAGAAAGGTAGTGAAATTTCATTCGTAAAAGTTGGTCAACCCTCTTTCCTCTTTTCGCCATTTTTCGGAAAGAAAAGGCCAGAATCAAAAAGGTAGAAGGAAGAAAAGGAGAATTTTCAATTAAGAAATTTGGAGAATCTATGTTCCGCATTCCTCTATTTGGCGAAGTCAAAAGGGCAGAATCAAAAAGAAGGAAAAGGAAAAATTTCATTCATAAAAATTCATGAACTTGCTGTTTGTGATCCACATTTCGTGATTCGCATGATCGATGGTCCATAAAGCTTCTGCATTTTTATCTCAGAACAACAACTAAGGAAGAATCTGAATGAAATCAATGTTGTGGAAAGCTAAGGGGTGGAAAGGATAAGGCGGGAATGGAAATATCGAAATTGAGTTTTGAGAAAGATGGAGGTCTACTTTCCGCAATTTGTGGCCCAGAAATTTGACCTCAGATCAATGACTAGGAAATTTTATTCATAATACCGACGATGCGGAAAACGATAATATGTGCAACGAATAAATCAGGTTAGAAGACTGCAAAATGTGGTAGGAGCTCTACCATGGGACGGTTGAGATGTGGGTAATATTGAAATCTACAACTAGTATAGATTTTGTTGTTTAAAGCTGCGAGGATGAATGGAATTTTTGTAGGCCATTCAGAGACACTCTTAACAGTCATTTTCATCAAGTGAACCTGTGTTCCAGATGGTAGGTTTCCCATTTTTTATCCACCACATGCATCCCGCATGCTTTCCTAATTTGCTTGTGATCATGGCGAATCTTCCAGCTCAGAGTTTGTTAGGACTTAGTGTGTGTGGGTTTGATTCCTATGATGTAGATGGATTTTGGTGCTCTGTTTCGAGATTCGTATCAGGGAGAAGTATAAATATAGCCTCAGTAGAGGAACAAAGGGTTCGACATTCATTTTGGAATCCTCTATTCTTGGTTTGATGGTTCTACAACTTTTCTTGGAAGTATTAATGCAAAGTATTCCATGAGTGTCTGAGATTCATTATGGTGTTCAATATCCAGTCTGTGTTTTCCTGTGTGCTTCATTTCCATGTATATGTAGTTTTTACCAATGTGCTTCTAGTTGTATGCGAGGAATTCATTCTATGTTAAGCACTCCTTGCATCAGATAATGCATTTTTTATGTGTTTATGGTAAATGTCTTGGAATTCATCCTTTCTTATATGCTCCATTTCATTTATTAGCCTTTACTATTGCTTCTGCTAAAGGTGTTTTTAGGAGATTCATCCACTAATAGGTGCCTCCTGTTTCATTGGGATTATTCTCATTTCCCCTTGCCATCTCTCAAAATATATTTTACTAAGTATTAACACTTACTTTTCCTCAGATTACGAATGTTATCACTAGTCACTATGATGTAAAACCTTGAATGTTTCAGGATTTGACTCCATTTCTCAATGGTGCCTCCTATTTGTTTGTCTTTAAACTCTTTAAAACCTAAACAACCCGTTCTCTTCAGAAATTTGGCCTTTTGAATGCTTGCATAAGTCTATATGTGTATGTGAATGTTCCTGTGACAAAGAGAGATCCCTTTCTGACTGTATAGGCTAGGATACAGTCTAAATATTGGTTTAAAATGGTTACCCTAGTGATTTCTTTCCATAACCATAGGAAAATTATTGGGTGATAACACCAGGGACAAAGTTACTTACAACCATGACCAAGTTGTTCCATCTTTCTGACAATGAGCCCAATATTAGAAGAGCCCTAACCTCATCTCCAAATTTCACTTTTACAGAACTTAGATAACTAGTAACTGTATTAAATTCATTTAAATGGTTAGCAATAGATCCACCTTCTGACATCTTCATATTAAATAAATGATTCATTAAAAATACCTTGTTGGAAGTTGAGGGTTTTTCTTAGATCTTGGAAAATGTTCTCATCACACCCTATGTTGTCTTTTATTTTGAGATATTGAAATCCACCGACGAAGCTAGGCACAACCATATCGTTCCTAGTGCCTTTCTGTCAAGAACCTCCCATTCTTTTTCCTTCATAGTTGCCGACTATTTTGTTTTTCCGCCCAACGGTAGGTATAGATCCTTATGGTACATATAGTCCTCCATTTTCATCTTCCACAAATGGTATTTTTGGCCATTAAATTTCTTGACCCTAAACTTTCCTTCTTCGTCCATCTCTCCCACCTGAACCAAGAACCCTTATTTCCTACGAGTTCACCATCCAAATATACCTTTTGGCTCTGATACCAATTGTTAGAAAAACATGATCACAGAGCAGTAACAATAATAATAAAAAATATGCAAATATTAAAATACATAACAAGAGAGACACACATAGAATGTGGTTCACCCAAGATGGTCTATGTCCACAAATAAATTTCCAATCCTTTATTATTCTAGCATCCAACAAAATGATGGGATACACCATGCAACAAACCCACTACACCACCTCTTCACTCTCTCATAGCATCTCTCACACAATCATAGATATTGTTTTACAATGCTACAATACAATACATAGTCATATTACAATGCTTTCCTTTTATAGGGAAATTACCATGGGAAAATACCATGGGTCACCAAATACCACGAGTTTGTAAACTATTGGCCAAAAAACATCCTAAAAAGATTATTTTTGTGGTTTTTTCCCTAAAACCCCTCCAGGGGCTCATTGGCCCTTGGACCCCTACAGGGGGAATATGCCCCCCCCCCCCCCCGGGCCCCGCAACCCCCTAGTAGGATGAGTGCATAATAAAACTAGGGTACAAACATGACTAACAAATAACATCTCTTAATATGGAATATCAGGCTGACAACCAACATCCCTAACTCCCCCTATATCACACCATAAACCTTAACCCATCTCTCTCTCCCCGTACCCTCTTAATCTCTCCAACCTCTCTCTCTTCATCTCCATCGAACCCCCATATTTCCCTCTCTCCCTAACCCCCCATCCCTTTATAACCCCTCTCCCCCCTCATATACCATTTATCTCTAATACGCCCCTATATCTTCCTCTCCACTGAACTACTCCCCCTCTCCCTCTCTCGATAACCCTCCTACCTGCCCCCCCTCTCCCTAGCCATACCTTTCCCTAACATTTCTATGAACCAATACACCTCTCCCACTCCTCCTTCCCTTAAACCCCCCACCCCATCTCTCTCTCAACCCCCCATATCTCCCTATACCATAAACCCTAACCCCCATCTCTCTACATATCTTCTCTATTACACTAAACCCTAACTCCCTCCTTTCTCTATATCTCTAAACCCCCATCTCTCTCCATCCTTCTATCCTATCCTTATATCTCTCTCTATTTGTCCCCATGACCCCTAAATATATATGAACTCTATATATATAACTTTCCCACCCCATTTTTCTCTTAATACATCCCCGTCACTAACCATGCCCCACACTTTCTCTCTTCCTCACCCCCTTCTCACCCTCCTACTACTACACCCACCCTATCTGTCTCTATACCCTACCACTATCCACCTCTCTATCCTCCTCCTCCTCCTCTCTCTCTCTCTCTATATATATATATATATATATATATATACCCATAACTTCCAATATATTTCTCCGTCTCTCTCTACACTCTACACTCCTAATCCCCAATATCTCTCTCTACCCTCCCCAAACTCTCTCTCTCTCTCTCTCTCTCTCTAACCATATCCTCACTAATATACATGAAAGTGACACACTTGATGTCATCCTTAAGTTTCATACTTTTACCACCATGGAAAGTGTTTATCATGCTCCCTAAGTGTGTTAGAAAGGAAACCTAACATTTGATGTGCTCCTTAAACATATTGGGAAGAGGAATATATCATTAATATGTAAAAACCCCATATCCCTACCTTTATTTTTTCCCTTTTGAAGGATTGTTTCATCCTTTCCTTATGTATGAAGAGATGAAACCAATTCATCTCTCCTTGCACTACTATACAGGAGCAATGAAGTCCTACTTCATCTCCCTATGTCTAGGATTTCCTTTTTTTAGGGGGGTTGATGAATTTGGTTTAACCACTCCAACTTCGATGTAGGATCTATATTTTAGTTGACTTGGTTGGTTTTGGTAGGAATGTGAGCCATTCCCTATTATTCTATCTTGAGTAAGTCAAATATTGCTTGATCAAACAAATACTCTCTTGATACACTCCTTTCTCCATAGTTGTTGTGATTCCAGATCCTATCTAATGAGATCCATTCTCCAATGAAGGGTTTGATAAAAGGTGAGAGAATACAAATTATGATCCTAAGAAACCTTAAGGGGTTTTGTTAGAGCATTAATCCACCTTAGTACCATGGTGATACACTTAGGACACATTTTCATTAGCTTCTTGCTTATATCCTATGGTCCAAAACTAGGTTGTATTGGTCAATATTGGTTCCCTTGTTGTTTTGGACACATAATTGTACCCATGTGCTCTATTTTGATCATTTTGGATTCCCATGCACCCTCATTAATGATTTATCATACATTGGTGCATTCCCCATCCCTTAAATTGGGGAAACTGGTTGACTAGAGGCACTAATGCATGTATTTGGTGGTTTTTGGCTCTTCTTGGTCATTTATTGCTACCTCGAGCCACTCCTACTCACCCATAGATATCCTACCCTCATTTATGTCCTAGCATGCTCCAACCACATTCACACATACATTCGTGACCTTTTGGGATGGTTTGGGATCTCATTGGTCCACCTACGGGGGTTTTGAGATCAAACCTAAGCCTGCCAGATGTATGCATCCAAATTTCATCCAAAGGATAATTATTTCTCCCTATTGTAATATAAAAAAATTTGAGACATATTTACATGTTGGACATTCATAATAAACTCAATTATTGATTACATTTCTATGTGTTAATTTCTCTTCTTTCACTGTTTTCTGCATAATTTGTGAGTAATCTTGAATTGTGAGGATTCCCTTAGCTCCTAGATCTTGTTGTGAATCAAATTTTCAAATGGTACCAGAGCTATTTGGATATGAAAATAAAAACCAGACCATTTGAGTTTCTATTTAGGGTATTTTCCAGAAAAATTCGAGTGTTTGCATTGCACGGACAATCACTGTTTCTGTCACTCAGTGCACAAGTTGAAATGGAGAAAAAACATGTATTGCTTACCCCATTCAATTATTTCTAATGGAAGGCCTAAATGGTGATCCAATTGAGGTCAAAATTATTGTACAAAGTCACCATGGTGACTAATACTGAGCCTAACTCTATTGTGGAAAAATAAAAGTACTTCAATAGACTTGATGAAGCATTCAGGATGATTTTTATCAGCATTTCGGGGGTTCTTATCTTCCATGTAGACAATATGACAACACCCAATGAAGTATGGATCAAGACCGAGTCATTGTTCAGGAATACTGATGAGATGAGATGCCACAAACTTGAAAATGAGTTGATCTCATTGAGCCCAAATCACTTTGAGACGATCAAGTACTTCTTCACTAAGTTCAAATTGTTGGCATTTCAACTGAAACAATGTGGCATTGAGAATAAATATGAGAAACTAATTTTGTCCATAATTTCAAAACTAGGGTTAGAGTATTTATTGTTTGTGTCAACATTCCACTCTAGCAAGATCACATCTCAAAATTGGAGGATTCCATCACTTGCAGACTTCATGGAGTCACTAACTCAATAACAAGACAAGTTGGTGCAAACAGGTACCATCAAATCCACCAAATATCAATCCCTTATTGTAGGACTTTCAAATCTATCCAAAGGCAAGCAGAAAGCTAGAGATTCGAAGTGGTAAGGGAAGAAGAGGTAGGAGAAGCCCAAATATTCAGATGGGGTTTCAAATCCTAGCAAGGACAAAGAGAAGAAGAAGAAAGAGAATGAAAAATGCACCTACTATCACAAAGGTTGGAATCCAAAGATTTCATGCATTAATAAAACCATTGACATGATGGCACAACTCCTTGAGAAGAACAACATCCCACTACTAGAAGGTGCAAGGAAGAATGAGGGAGGTTCAAGCTCAGACAATAAGGAAAGATGCCATGGTTTAGTTGTTGGATCTTCAAGATCTTATTTCTTCATCATAGATTCAAGTGCCTCAAGGAACATGGCCTCCATGTATGATTCATTCTCAACCCTACATCCTTATAGCGATCCATCCATTCTCATGGGCGATTATTCAGAAATCCAAGACAAAGGGATTGGCAGGATTGATCTTGCAGATGGGTACTTCAACAATGTGTTGCTTGTGCCTGATCTAGAAATGAACCTACTCTTTTTATGTCAAATGACACACACTGGTACATCCAAGAGAGATACATTTACCTAAAATGATGTGGAGATTATAGAAACCTCTATATGCCAAGTTGTTGCAGTGGGTTTTGCTGCCCATGATTCAAGAATGTACAAATTCTCTCACTTCCTTCCATACTCCCAAGGGAATGAGTTCCTGTCAGATGTCAATGAGACAAGAAATTTGTGGCATTAGATATATAGTCATCTCAATTACAGGTACACGCAAGCACTAAGCAAGGAAAGCATGGTTGAAGAGATTCCTACCATCAAGTTTTCCAATGGCACATGCAAAGGGTGTGTAGTGGGAAAACATGTTGAGCGCATATATGAGAAATGAAAGAAAATGAAGGATGTCCAAGTGATTGATTTGGTTCATTCATATCTCATATGGCCTTTTCCCACACCCTCATATGGGAATTCAAGGTATGTGTTGACTTTCATAGATGATATCTCAAGGTACTTCTTGGTGTATTTTCTCAAGCTAAAATATGAAGTTTTTGAGACTTTCAAAGTGTACAAAGCTTTGGTTGAGAATGCATGTGGGAATAAGATCAAGGTTCTTAGGAATTAAAATGGAAATTAGTATGTCAATAAGAGTTTGTAGCATCTTTGTGAAGAATGTGGCATCCAAATGTAGCATTCTGTGCCATACACATCGCAACAAAATGGTGCTGCAGAGTGCAAGAACAGAGTTCTCAAGGAGATGGAAACATGCATGAAGTGAATATTTATTCAATTCACACAATCAATATTACTAGAATGCCTAGGATATTCGATAATCCATTAATAGGACAAATATATATTGATAATTGGATAGATAAAAGGATGTTTTACAAGAATTAGTATCAGGTATTTTATACCCAAAGTGGTAAGGGGGTGAATTTTCAAGTCACCTCTCGAGTAATTAATTAATTACCCTAATTAACCTACTTAGTATTAATTGTTAATATTTATAACATTTATATTTGTTACATTAACTTCCCCTAAAGGGAATTTTTCTCCTCAAAGCCTATATCAACAACAATGTCTGAATTCCCTTAAACTCTCATCTCGGGATCCTTTCCTTTTTGTAATTGTGACACTTGATGAAATGAGATGATACGAGTTACAGATTCTCAAGGACAATTATCAAATCATATCTATTGTGGTCCATCCCAAATCCAGTTTTATCGAAGCTCTGAGATCATTTTGTGGAACGAGTCATTTCAATTGGTTCTTAGCATGTTGGTATTTTCGTTCTCAACATAATTCTTTTGTGAGTGCTTGTTTTTATCCTGTCGTTGGTCAAAATGATGATTATAATTAGGATGTCTGTAAGGTGTATGTGTTGTTTGTTTTTCTTTCTTTCGGATTGCAGTGAGGACTATCTTCACTTCCTCGATTTGATTTTTGGATGCATTTTCCTGGATTTGTGCTTCTTGGTTCTCCAGTAGATTGTTATGATTCTGAATCTTTTCAATTCTTTCATCTTGTGAAATTTTTTTCAATTTCTAATTTCTTGATTTGATTCTCTAGTTTCTGATTACGATTATTTAGACACTATTTTTCTTGTTGCTTTTCCAGTATTCTTCCTTTGAGGTCTTCACCGGAGTGTTCCATCTTACTACTATGTTTCAGTTTTTTAATTTTTCTATAAATTTTTTTTTGTCAGGATTTCATAATCTAAAAATCTCTTCGGTATTGCTTGATAACACATTGTTGAATTTTTTTACTTCCAACTTATGTGTCTTCTTACTATCATCATATTGCTACTGGAATTTTTCTTTTTGTTGTTGATGATGGCATAACTCGGTTTCCTAATTTTCTAACTTTTCATGTAGGTGTGCCAATTTGTCTTCCTTTTCAATGACCACTTTGTTTAGACGACTAATTTCCTCTTTTAAGTCGATACTATTTCCACATGGACATTATTCGACTTTGTTTAGTTTTTTTATCTGGTCTTCAAGTTGTTGAATGATACCTTCCAGATGTGATATTTTGTTGTCCTTATCTGATAAATGTTTTGTGAGTTTTTCTCTACTATTTTCCAATGATCGAATTCGTAATTCTGAGGTAGTTATCTATTCTTTTTTAAAATCATTACTTCATTTCTGATTGTTGAACTGGAGTTGTAGAATACTATTCCGAACACACATTTTTAGCTGGGCCGAAAATGTTCGTAACTATGATTGCAACTGTGAGTGACCTGGATCCATAATTTTTTTAATATCTTCCAAGACTTGATTTTTTCTCTTTTAATATATTCTTTGATTCTTTTCCCTTTTGTATAAAGTAATAATTGTAAATAACACAATTATTAAATAATTATTATTAAGTAATTATTATTATTAAAAGTTTAATATTAATACCAAATATAATATATTACCAATTATTATTTAAAATTAGTAAGATAGTATATATATTTTTTGTGAATTGGGTCGAAAGGTTTTTTGAAAAAATATATAACAATAATAAATTTTATTATTACTAATAGTATTATTGATATATATTTGTTATGAATGGAGTGGGAATTAGGGTTTAAACCCTAGAATTAAAAACCACTTATTAAAACAAAACCATGGGTGGAGAAACCACTTGTGGTTTTGCTCTTTTATTTTTACTTTTTTTTTACCTTCCTTTTTTTTATGGCAATCTTCCTTCTTCTTCTCTATTTTTTTTACTTCTTCCTTTTTATTTTTTCTTTTGACTTTCTTTTATTCTTTTACTTGGTTAAAGACCACAATTTTAGGGACTCCCTAGTATTATGATTAAAAATCATGATATGGACAAAGGCCTAGATCACAAACTTACTCTAATACCAAATGAAGCGAATATTTATTCACTTCACACAATCAATATTACCATAACACTTGGAATATTCGATAAGCCATTAATAGGAAAAATATATATTGATAATTGGATAGATAAAAAGATGTTTTACAAGAATCAGTGTCAAGTATTTTATACCCTAAGTGGTAAGGGGGGTGACTTTTCAAGTCACCTCTTGAGTAATTAATTAATTACCCTAATTAACCTACTTAGTATTAAATGTTAATATTTATAACATTTATATTTGTTACAATGCACAATATAAGCAAAGGATTTGAATCCTAATCTATGGAATGAAGCTATAAAATTTGTTGCATATGTCCAAAATAGAGCTCCACACAAAGAATTGGATGAAAAAACTCCATATGAGGCTTGGAGTGGTCACAGGCCCAATGTTTCTCATTTCAGGGTTTTTGGCTCAAAAGCTTGGGCTAGGATTACTCTCGAGAAGAGAAAGGACTTGAAACCTAAAATAAAGGAGTTCATTATGGTTGGATATGATGAATATGAAAAATGGATACAATCTCTTTGATCCCTCATCTTAGAAAACATTCATCGAAATGAGTGTACAGTTTGAAGAAGACCTCATCTAGGAGATCGAATTAGCTCAAGGGGAATGCTCAAATCATCCACTCCATGATGATGTAAGTAATGATTATTCCTCTGATTTTTCTGATTATAATATTGATAATGATGATGATGAAATGCATTCAGATCATGACTCACCCATTCAGCCCAAGTGGGCTGAGAAAACCATTCAAGCAGTTGGGGATCTTGTTGGAGATCCACTAGACTCTAGAAAGACTAGATCTCAGTTTCACAATGTTTTATCTACTTGTGAATTGAATTATATTTCAGAGAGATGCTTTATGATGGTTGGATATAATCCCCAAACATATTAGGAAGCATCACTTGAACCAATATGGAAAACAAGCATGCAAGTATTCACTGGATTTGCACTAAATATATAGGATCAATAAAGTATTCATTGCATAGTGAATTCTCAATGATTGACCTTGGATTGTTGAAACAATTTCTTGGCTTAGAGATTGAGAAATGTGATGTAGGGATCAAGGTCATACAAAAAAAGTATTCTACACATATTTTATTGAATTTATAAATTTTTGAATGCAAGGAAACCAAGTTCCCATTCCTCTCACGAATAAAACTAGGTGATTTCGATGCATCTCCATTCGTGGACATCTCGTTGTACAAACAACTAGTTGGGAGTTTATTGTATCTTACAGACACTAGACCTGATTTGGAATATGTTGTTGGTGTTGTTTCCATATATATGTAGGATCCTAATGAGATCAATTGGAATTCTGCAAAAATAATCTTGTATTATGTGCAAGGAACCAAACACTTCGGGGTACACTATGTTGTTGGTTCTCCACTAGAACTAGTTGGAATTACTGATTCTGATTGGGTTGGAGATTCCATTGATAGAAATTCCACTTTAGGTTATGTATTCATGCTTGGAAATGGTCCCATATTCTGTTCAAGCAAGAAACAACACACCATATCCCTCTCTTCAGCTGAGGTCGAGTACAGAGGAACCATGAACACAACTACATAATGTGTGTGGTTGCAAGGCATTCTTGGGAAACTTGGATTTGCATTTGCTTCACCCACAATACTTTGGTGTGAAAATAAAATTGAAATAAATATTTCCACTAATCCAGTGTATATACAGAGGACCAAACACATTGAGATACAGAGGAACTACATCATGAGCTTTGTGCATGAGCAGGTGATATCATTGCAGAATTTCCCATATGCAGAGCAAACTGCCGACATATTCACCAAGAGATTCACAAAGAATAAATTCACCTATCTGAGATCAATCCTTAGAGTGGTTGACACATGTTTATGGTTGATATTCACTTTCATATTTTTCTCCATGTCCATTTTAGAGGGGAGGTTTTGTTCCCATGTGGTTTTCCTCCTTAGCTTGTTATATACACAAATAAATTTTTGTAAGAAATGAATTGAACCATAGTTTCCAAGGCCTCAATAATCATGTGATTTAATCCACCTTATTACCATGTTCATACACCTAGGACACATTTTCATTAGCTTCATGCTTATATCCTATGGTCCAAAACTAGGTTGTATTGGTCAATATTGATTTCCTTGGTGTTTTGGACTCATAATTCCACCCATGCGCTCTCTTTTGATAATTTTGGTTGGCCATGCAATCTCATTAATTAATTATCATACCTTGGTGTGATCCCCATCCCTTAAAACAATAAACTGGTTGACTAGAGGCGATACTGCATGTATTTGGCGGTTTTTGGATTTTCTTGGTCATTTATTGCTGCCTAGAGCCACTCCCACTCACCCATGCACTCAAAAATTCATATGATACCATCATTTATGTCCTATCATTCTCCATCCATGTTCACACAATAATTCATGGTTGTTTTCTATGGTTTGGGAGCACATTGGTCCACCTAGAGGGGTTTTGAGGTCAAATCTAATCCCACCACATGTATGCATCCAAATTGCCTCCAAAGGCTAACGATCTCTCCTTATTGTAATATAAAAATGTTTCAAACATATTTACATGTTGGAAATTCATAATAAACAAAGTTATTGACTACATTTCTATGTGTTAATTTCTCTTCTTTCATTGTTTTCTGCATAATTTGTGAGTAATCTTGAATTTTGAGGATTCCTTTAGCTCCTAGATCTTGTTGTGAATCATATTTTCATAGGATGGAAGATGAAATTGGAGTATTTTCTTCTGCACCAAATTCATGGTTGTAAGTTCTTCTTATTTTGTTTTCCATTAATACAAAACTTGGTTTACTCTCCCCATTTATGTCTCTTATGTTGGATGCATGAATATGTCTATCATTTGATAGTTAGATATTTTTTGATACACTTTTTGTGTTGGAAATGATTTGTTCTATGTTTTTTGTAGGATTACATTTGCATCGAGATCTTAGAGCTCAAGCCTCTAAGAGCTGGATAAACTAGGAGCAATGAGGAAAACCATCCAAAAGAGAGTTAGGTAATGTACTTCCTCTCTTCCTTATACTTTGATTGCTTATGTATGAGTTAGGTATAGGATATGTAAGTGTCCACTTATTTAATTTCTATCTTGGATTGAAGGAGTCACAATCCAAGGGATGTTTCATCCATCTACAAGGAAAATATTCCATAAGAGAAACTGACAACTCCATTGGGGAATTTCCCTAGTTCTTTCTAGTCTTTTGAGTATTTTTTTTTCACTTGATATTTGTATGTGTGGTTTGTATTTTGAATTTTTTCACTCCTCCCATCATTGTTGAGGAGATACCTAAGCCATAAACCTTACCCCGTGTTGAATTTGTGAAAAACTTGTGTTTTTCTGAACACTTCCAAACTTCATCTCTCCCCCAGAAGAGCCCACAGGGTAATAATTTCCACTTCATCTCTCCATGCCACTGTATTATTGGATGATGAAATATACTTCACCTCTCTATGTATAGTGTTATAGGGGCACCAATATTCAAATTGGGTAAAATTTGGCATTATATTGCTTGTTTTCTCTTGTGTTTTTGCCTCAGGATTGTGTGTCACAACCTTTGTTCCTTGCTAAAATCCTTGTTTTATTTTGGATCGAGTGTGTTCCTTCGTTTTTTTTAATTGATTTTTACATTTTATTTCTCTTATCAATTGTTCAATGCATGACATTGGTTGAGGATAACATGATACTCTGGTTCAATTCATGCCACTACCAGCTTGACTCTTATTTTTAAGCATTCATACCTCTGTAATTCTAACTCTATAATTATAAATTTGAAACCTTTCAAACCCTCTTGGTTTATTGTGAAATCTATTTTAGTGATTTAGGAGTTGAAATATTTGGTCTTAAGCCTCTTTTACTTGAACTCTTGGTTCTTTATATTTTTTTATTTTGGGGGGGTGGGGGGGTAAACATTGATCCCTTACAAGTTTTAGAATTCATTGTATTAACTTTTAATTTGGATATTTAAGAAAAGGTCATACCTTTATTTTTTTTGGATTGGTTTTGTGTCTATTGAAAAGCTTGTATTTTTGAATGTAACAAACATCGAGGAAACTTTTGTGGTTGAACTCTCTTGATTATTTTTAGATTGGTTGGGTATTTATTTTGTTTGTCTTCTTTATCACTAGTTATTGGATTAATTCATTTAAATTGAAAACAAAAAGTGAAAGAAGATTATATTCCATTTTTTCATGCTTTTTGAATCACTTGAAAAAAGGAGTATAAATAATTTTTTTCATTTCATTTGCATTAGTCAAGTTTTGGTGTGCATTTGAAACAGAGATTTTGTTACATTTGTTCGGGACTTTGAAAAGTATTCTTTGCATAGTTTGACATTATATTTCTCCATTCATTAAAATAAAAAGTTAATTTTTTTTGCATTGAATTGGGGCATTCATTTACATTGAAATGAAAAAGAACTCCTCTCCCTCCTCTAAATATAATTCATTGAAACATGATATTTTCATTCCATCTTTTTGCATTGTTTTTGAGTCAAGTCAAAACGTCATTAGTTTCATCTCCATATACACTATTGATTAAGTAATAACAATTAAATTAACCAATGTATTTAATAAACTCAATTAGACATTTCTACTTTGTAGCATACCTAGGGTAGTATAGGGATAGGGTTTTTGGAATAGGAGAAAGTGAGTAAACTATCCAAAGATTCGAAATGAGAACATACTACTAGGGAGTGCAAACTACAGTGATAGAAATTGACATGGTTGGAAATACCGTCTCAAATATGAGTCAAACATGGGGTTAAGAGACGTGATCAATTGAGATTTCCCCTTTTTCATATGCCTAGTGAGACTATTGCAAGTTTGGTACATTCAAGAGTGGTAGATCCTCAAGGTGACACCTCTTATTCTTAGTTTTGGGTCAAGGATATGTGTCCGGAACTCCCATTCCCATTTTCTATTATTTATTTTCTACTATTACCCATTTGACTCTTAGTTGTGAATTGGTGGAGGTAGAAAATTTTCCTAGGATTCTGCACAGGTGACTATGAGGTGGACTCCTTTTGCAAAGATGGTTCTTTACATTTCCTTCGATAGGCATTTAATATCTGTTTCAACAATCTAGGAGGGTATTTCCTACAGGAACTTACTTGCACCTCTAGGGATTAATCTAGGAATATTATCGTAATTGTTTCTCGTATATTTGTTAGCATCTTGATATCTCGTCTTCAAAACATACCTTTATCTACCGCTTTCTTTCCTGATTACCTTTACTTATTTTTTAGGGCTATGTTCTTCCCACTTTAATAGTTGACCTTAGGAAGTGTTATTATTGTTATATTTTCACCTTAGTTGACCAAGGTATCCATAAATATCATTGAATACAAGGGTTGGACCCTAAGGAGAAAGATCCTCCACCTTCACAATATTCACACAACTCCTCCAATGAAGGAACCATTCATGAAGAAATTCATTTTGAAGTTGGGAGTGTTTCATTCCCCTGAACGATAAAACTAAAGTGGAAATTGAAACCATTGAGGAGGGTCCTGTACCTCTTGAAAACCCCACATTTACTAGAAATTATGATCAATTACTCATAGAGTTTCCATTTTCAAGGTATTTTTACACTTTTTTGGCTTAAACTTTTCCGCCCAACACCTAAAGTAAGTGATATTTAGACATGTATTTGAAACCATCCAATTCCACTGATAGGTTTGTGGTATCTCCCCCTCTATCTACAACCACTGTGGCAGATCCTATAATAACCACTTTGGCTTGGGGCACTGCTACTAGTACTCCTCCTTTAAGGGGAACATCATTGGCCCAGAACATCCCCCAACTAGGTCAGCGGGAAATGATCTTAACATATATGTGCAAAAATACTCTCCCATTTGACTCAAGTTACATTCCCACCACTACAACCATGTCTATGCCTACACCAAATGATTTTCTTAGTGGTATTATATTAAATCATTCTAGTTAAGTGGCCCATAGTGGTGCCACACCAGGTTCTATCATGAGTAACTTGTTTCTTCTCTCCCTTCCTTAAGTGGGTAATACTACATCAGTCACATAAAATTTCGCGCTAATTCTCATGACTATCCCAACAAGGAGATCATGCATGGCTTATGCTGGGCATAAACCACTCACTATGGGGAAAATTCTGACTAGGGATAAATAACTTGTTTGGGGGAAATACCTTACAAAGAACTTGCCATAAGCTTAGGAGAAATCCTTTCAGGATAAGCTCCCCACCTCTCTTGGACTTAACCAAGTTCTTCTTATGAGTATCCTTAGCCTCATCTCCCTCTAGTTCTGGAACTTCTCCACTAATGTACTAATCCAAATCTTTTTATTCAAGGATCAAGGAGATTTTGTACTTCCACGCTCAGAATTTATCATCCTATCCAAGCTTTTCCTCAAGCTGAGTATGGTGATTCATCTTTTCAAATGAGAACCTCAAATGGAAAGAGAAAATATTTATATCTTATCTATTTGAGGTGTCCAACCTGATTCTAGAGCTAGCTGACCTAGTGTTTGTAAGAGAAACCCTAATTTTCCAAACTTAGAGTTTTGGAATTCTGTTTGGATGAAAAGATGTGCCTCCTTGAGGTGAGTTTCTTAACAGGGTCCTTTCTGAATACTAAGGTGGGAAGCCTATGAAATTTGATGCCCTAGTTTCTCCCAGTACGAGTGATAAGCTCATAATTGAAACTTCTTCAAAACTGAAACTGCTTCCACCAAAAGATATGCCCTATTGAGGAGAGTTAGACTAACCCTATTTTCTTGATGATATATGGAGAGAAACCCTTGAACTAGGAAGCCCTAGTTTTTGTTGTTGCACGGTACCTTATTTTAGAGAGACTCTGATACCATGTTAGTTTTTTTATATCTTATTATCTTAGTTAGGATATTTATCTGAAAAATAACAAGTACAACAATATGAATAAGATAGAACAGATACACAATACCCAAATATTTTCACCGGGGAAACCATAAAGGAGAAAAACCTGCAAACTTCCTCAAAATAGTATAGTCACAAATATTGTGTCATAAGATGAACAACACCAGTAATAAGAAGTCTCCAGCAGCTATCTATCTCTCCTCTCTCTCTCTCTCTCTCTCTCTCACACACACACACACACACATGTGTGAACTTGAGTGAGTGTGAGGTGTGTATAAATGAGGGACGGTGCCTACCTATTTATAGTAATCAAGTGACTGACATATTACATGACCGGGGCCAACCTCTTACCCTAATAGGGCCAACTTCTCCTAGAGAGACTCCAAAAATACATTACATTATGCTTCACTAGGGACTATTTCCCTGACTTACAATGGAGGCTGTACCTCAAGGTCTATACACAACAATGACATCCCGAAAGAAGGAAAACACATCTCTGATGGGGGTCCAACAACATACATGATAATATACATAAGAATATCTTCCAAAGTTACACATACATCAACAGTAAACCATGTGGTGCAAGAGAACACTCCCAAAATTTTAGATAAGTGTAGTTGGCTTGTTGTGCATGCCTTTTTAAAACCATTACATCTCTAACAAGTCCAAGAGATGAGAACATTCAGGTCACTAATGCACACCTAAATCATATGTCACAGTAATAGAGTTTCAAATGAAATAAGGAAATAATATGTCATTTCTTCTAACACGATACAAGTGCAGAGAAAGAAACCTTCTTTCTTATACAAATCTAAGGTCAATGCAATTTCTATTGAAACTTTATAGAATTATATTAGGTACACATATCACAGATAATAGTTTTATCCAAATAAACATGTATGGGTTATAGTAGGTGTTGAAAAGTCAAATCTCACAATTGGACCAATATTCACATAAGCAAGGAGATATTATTATTTTACATGCACATCATACTATGTAATATATTTAGTGATAGTTTTATCATATAATTTTTACTATAATATAGTCAATTGAAAGATAGTACCTCAACAAATGGCCCATTACCTTGAGATACTAGCTTTCTTTCATGGCATTGTTATTATACGCTTCATACTTTGTTAGTAATATGCAATATAGAGCACAATACATGTACTTATTGTGTACACATTAAATCCACCAATTGCAATTGAGATTATAGTCTTTTTCCATTTTAAAGTAAGGGATGTATACCACAAAAATGGAAGTTTCAAATCCTTTATATCCTACAAGATTTAGTATTCTCAAAATTAAAGGCATTCCTCAAAGAAGAATCGGGTTTATTTCTAGCTTGAGAAGCACTTAAAGGAGAGGTATTTGTCATCCAAGGAGGCCCATCCATATACAAGTTTGAAATAACTTTAAAAACTAATTTGTAATGTTTATTGGAATTTGGTATTACCATTAAGTTTCTATGTTGTAGCTTTATACTAATTCAAAGACTGAAATTTGTTACTAAATGCGATGGATACCCTTCCTTATGAATCTAGTTTTTAATTAGAAAATTTTCTCTTGAGATCTATAAGAAATTTCATCAATTCAATCATACACAAATAACCATAAAACAATTCTAATTGTAATTTTGATGGAGTTGAAACAAACATGCCAAGATTCTCTCGACATATCTTGTTGGATAGAAAAGCACTCAAAGTGCAACATAGAACTAGTTGTAGGTATTGATGGAACTAGAGGGTGGACTAACCCTCTTCTCATTGTGTTCTATGAAAAGTAATTTTGTAGTGCCACTCATATGTTTGGAATAATCCCACCATTGGGTAGCTAATCTA
The DNA here is from genome assembly GCA_001517045.1 of Pseudotsuga menziesii. Lineage (NCBI taxonomy): Eukaryota > Viridiplantae > Streptophyta > Pinopsida > Pinales > Pinaceae > Pseudotsuga > Pseudotsuga menziesii. The sequence continues at coordinate 93,324 of LPNX010245874.1, forward strand.
TGCAGATGATAGACTTCCAAAATGAATTTGTCTCTTTCTAGTAGTGTGGTCTAATGATGGATGTATGAAGAGAATTATTTTATCCATGCCTCAACCTAGTTTCCATCAATAACAACAAAAAATTGTTACAAGGTCAATTTATGATATATATGACATGTGTACAACTTTATACTCTCATTTTCAATTTTTAATTTTGCACCCTTTTAAAAATTCTAAATTATTTTCACATTTTCTTAATGTTCTTTTTCCATAAATGAATGAATGAGGAATTATACCACTCTTCCTCTTCCTCCTTTTTAATAGAATCCTTAAAAGTTAAGATTATATAAACAAAATTAACTCAAAACAAACTTTATTCCCACCTTATCTCAAATATGAAATATGTTTGGGAAATAGATAGATAAATTTAAGTCAGGTTAGGAATCTAAACATGTACTCAAATATAGTCTAGATAGGAATCTAGAAATGGATATATAAAGGTTTCCTTCCTTATTTCAAATATGAAATATGGTTAGTAAAAACATAAATATATTTAAGCCAAATTTAAAATACATGATATACTCAAATAATATAGTTTCAAATGGATATATAAAGGTGATTTATATGAATTATTGAAATTCAAATATGAAATATGGTTAGTAAAAACATATATATATTTAAGCCAAATTTAAAATACATAATATACTCAATTAACATAGTTTCAAATGGATATATAAGCGTGGTTTATATGAATTATTGAAATTCAAATAACATATGAAATTCATATCTAAAATTCTTATTAAGAGTAAATACTTTTAGAATACAGTGTTTTAGTAACAAGGAGAAAAAGTATGACATATTAAGAAATAAAATCAAGGAAATTAAAAATACCTAAAAACAATAAGTTGAAAGAAATTATAATTAATAACCTAGAATGAATAGGGATGGCTTCAAAAAAGTACATTTATTAAAATAAAATTTAAAAAAGCACACTCATACATGAATCCTTGGAAAAAATTATGACTATATCCGTACTTACAGTAAGTATAAACTATTAAGAAAATATAATGAATCTAAAAATCCTATGATAGAAGAAAAACTAGTAATTATGTCCTTGACAAGGGGATATATATGAATCGGTGAGACAATTTTCTGATGGGTTATTCTGGTTATGATGTGCCTTTCCCCCTGGCTAGGAACTCCGGTGGGAAGCTTGTCCATGTGCATCGATATTATGAACAATGCACTAATGCCCTTTGATTTCTTATGGAATAACAAGGACATATTTTTCTTCTTGAAAATATATATATATATATATATATATATATATATATATATANAAACATAGAAGTTAGAGTAAGGTTTTGTATTTTTTTGTATTTTTCTATTTTTTTTAGTTTCTTAAATGTATATTTTTTAAACTTATTATTGGTCTGTTGAGATGACGTTGCCTTAGGTTTCTATGCCCCACAACCCGGCGGCATGGTGATATCAGCAATGCTGCTATAATGGTCCTCGTAAAAATTACCTCATTTAATATTTCAGATTTCAAGACCCCAATTAATATTCAAAATTTGAGATCTAGAGGGACCCGGCTGCTAGGCGATGTCAGCAATGCTATAAATGTATTAGACTCTGGTTTTTGGTTTCTCGCACACCTTCTTGATAGCAGAGTTATGATTTCTAGGGAGTTTCTAGGTAGCAGGGTAATGACCCATGAATTGATCACAAGATAGCTATTATTAATCTTTTTATTATCGAAGAATGGTTTAAACCTGAACTATTGTTTTATTTATAGTTTTATGGGATATACAAAATCTATCTTTTCTTAAACTTCGATAGTATCAAATGCATTTACTATTCCATCTTTTTCACATTTATGAATCTACTTTTGGGGTGATCACACTTTACAAACTCGGATGGTTAGATTTAGCTAAAATTTTACTGTGTCGAAATCTGAGTTTTTTTGTTTCTCCAAAGTTTTTCATAATGCAGAGTCTGGAAAGTTTTAATGCCATTGTTGGGGTTCGAGTCAGCCTCATTTTATAATTCAAATTCATTTTATATGTGACACATGTACATTTCTTTTAATTGCTCATTATTGGTGGGTTGCGGGTTTGGAGCTGGTTTTTCTAGATACATTGTTCTTTTGAAATGTAAGGACCTGCAACTCTTTTTTATTTAACTAATCAATAAATATTTCCTTGGAGTGGTACAAGGAGCTTATTAGACACCTAAAATTATCGTTGGAGAACTTTTTTTATTTAACTAATCAATAAATATTTCCTTTCCTTGGAGTGGTACAGAAACCAAAAATTATCATTGGAGAAAAACCCTTCCGGGGAGTTATATGCCATTCAGCCGTTGTTCTTCTGCGGAATTGGAAATCCTAAGAGCATGTGATAATATTTGAAGGCAAACACTATTGACAATCAATTTTCTGGCGGAACATTGGAGAAGAAATAATAACAATGGTGAAAGCTTATTTGAGGTACGAGCCCTTGAATGTTTTTTGGGGTTGTGACTTCTCATGAGTCAAATATCAGTTTCGAAAACTCATGGAAAATTGTATTAAGTGGTCGTGCATTGAAGGAATTGATAGTATGGAATGTGAAGTAGCGTTGTTGTGTGAAGAAACTTGTGTAGTCTACTACAAGCGGGCAACAATCTGCAGTTACCTCAATTGCTTGCATGTCCTCTTCCATCTCTATGGTATTTCTTTACTCTTTGCTTTCCAATTATGTTTTTCGGTTTCATAATTTTCCATTTTTATTATGTTTACCATGTCAGTGACATGTGTTTCCTTTCCTTTATTCAATACATAGGGTGCTTGCTTTCTTTTTCTGTGGTAGCCCAAGAGGAAAAATGTTTCCTAGTACTTAAGATTTTGGGCCCTGAACTTGGTAGCATTTTATTTTGGGAAATGAAGTCTAATTCTAGTAGTTCATGCGAAGGAACGGAAGCTTGCTAGGATTTACAGTGTAAGCATGCTTTTGATTGGTGCTTATTATCTGAGCAATTTATTTTTCTGCAGTCCAATTAGTAGTTCATGTGAAGGAATTGAAGCTTGCTAGGATTTACAGTGTAAGAATGTTTTTGTTTGATGCTATCTGAGCAATTTGTTTTTCAACAGTCTTGTAGATTTTCTTGTGCATCATAATATTTCTTATAATTATGTTTTTGTTTGGTGTTGCTTATTATGTGAGCAGTTTGTTTTTCAACAGTTCTGTAGATTTTCATGTGCATCATAATATTTCTTATAATTATAGATATTTTGTTTGGTGCTTATTATTATATAAGCAACTTGTTTTTCAGCAGTCTTATGGATTCGTTATTGGGTGGTTTCCCAACAGCTTAAGTTTGGGAGGATGGAAGAGGATCCTAGGAATGGTGGGTGGAAAAATCCTTCATTCTAGATTCTTAATCTATCCCAATCATCTGTTCTCAGACTATGGTTCGGGCATTAAAAATTGGAAAATGGGAAATTGCATGTTTCAATTCAAGAGTTCGTACAAATGAAATAAATAATATGGGACAGACCTTCAGCAATGTTGTGCCACAAGAGGATTGGCATGTTATCTACATATGAGTTAAATAGTTGCATTTTACATATTTCATGTTGGGACATTGAATAATTGAAATGTTTGTTGTAGATGATGGTCGATTATTTGCAGGGCGTTCTAGAAGAATCGTATCAAGACAGATATAGGAACTTTGTGACAGCGTGGAAAGGATGCTAAGTCAGATGAAGTCTAGACTTCCAAGGCCGCCTCAATTTTTGTTCAGCATCTTACCAGAGAGGAAGAACAACGATCTTTATGGTGATTGTAGTTCTTGTGTTAATGAATGATTCTAGTTTTTTATTTTTAAATGATGCTAAACTAGATTTTGGGACTTCCTAACACATTTTATTTTAGGGCCTTTGAAGAGGAAATTTCTCGCGGACTTGGGGTCATTAACCAATGTATTGCGTTTCTGGCATTCATGTTTAATGCCCATAAATAATTTTTAAACGAGAATTTTGTTTATTGTCTTGGTATATTGCCATGGGAAACGCCCAACTACTAATTAAATCCAAATTTAGATTATTACATCATTTTTTTAATGTTTTTTTGGCATGAGGATTTTTGCTCAACGAATTTGTAGAATTTAAAGGCGTTTAACATGTGGGAATGCTTGCCCAAACTTCTAGTAAAGTAAGCAGTCGTGATATGAATTAGATTAGTTCTCTCAATTGGAGATGCCCAATATTTTATTAAAAATACACAGTCATGATTTGTTAATAGTTCCATGTGAGTGAGGCTTCTTTAGCTTTCTCATCTAGTTGGTTGTGAGTGTAGTGAATGTTGGGGGTGGTGAAGTTGGTTGCGAGTGAATGTTAGGGTTTTGTTCTTTACCAATCAGATCTTTGGTGGTGCTTTGATTTTTTTCTATTTTCCTATTATTGTTGCGGAAGACACTGTTTTTTGTTGCAGATGACTTTCTTGGTTTTTTGCTTGCTTCTTTTTTAAGTATCACTATATGAGCTTATGGTGAGCTAGGCTTTTAAGTCATCTTTAACAATTTTATGAAAAATATAAATTATGGCATTTTTTTTTAATTGCGTAGCAGGTTTTATGTTATTTAATGAATGATGTGTTGGCTCCCACATTGATTTATTTCTGTTTGAACCAAACTCTTGGTTGCAAATCTCTATTGCAAATCCTGTAGAGTTAGTATACCACTGGGCAACATTTTAATGGAGAGATTGCTGCTTTAGAAAATATCTTCAGTTGATTTTGGTGAGACTGTGGTATGTTCTCTGTGTAACCAAGTGGGTTTTTTTAAAATATTTCATAAAAAAATATCATAATATCCTTTACCTGGCTAGCCACAAGATTTTTTTGTGAATTGGCTTTATATATTTTATGATTTATTTATTTATTTTATTTGACTTAATTTTCTTTGAAATTTGATAGGTTTTGGTATCCTCTTAAATTCATATTACCACTGCCTACCATATTTATAGTTGGAGAAACTGTCTTGCTACGTGGTTGGCTAATTAACATCTGAATAAATCTTGTGATTATAAATTGATTCAAACGCCTGTCTTCAATATTGGGAATGTACCATCCTTATAAAAGAAAAATAGTGAGAATATAATAAATTAAATAAGTTCTCAAAATTTGGGAATGTACAATCCTTGTAAAAAAAATGTTAAGGAAATTAATTAAGTTCAGAAAATTTCTTTATAGGTTTCGAGACTGATAACCCTAGAAAATATAACATGTATTAATATCTCAAGCAAGAGATAATAGAGTAGAGAAAGATAAAATTTAAATGATTTGCAGTAGGCATACACAGTTATGAAAGTTCCAGAATCATACTTGTCATTTTTTTAACATGTATTAATATCTCAAACAAGAGATAATAAAGTAGAGAAGGATAAAATTTAAATGGTTTGCAACAGGCATACTGATTTATGAAAGTTCCAGATCAGTCATACTTGTCAGGGCTTTACCACTGGATTACGTCCAATGCTAAAGCTTAATTTTGCTAAAAATCTGTAAAAGCATTTAGTCTATGGAAAATCAATGCCAAAAAACTACAATTGTTTGCACTGATAAATCCTTCCATTGACAATGGCCCTCAATTATAGTAAGTTTCTTACAGAGTGAATGTCATCGAATACAACACAATATCTCTTAAAGTTGGAAGCCAATATTAAAATCCATAATGTTTATACGGTTATTTCATAATGTTCGTACGCACTTATGGTAAGCAATGAACATGGCAAGATTATAACAGATATTGTACGTAAGCAGTGACTGTGAAAGCCCCCTCTTTCTTTCACTACTGGTTCATGCATTTGCCTAATATTCAATCAATAACCACCTTCAACATTTTTCAATTTCATTTATCCAGTGTGCCTACACAATTCTTAATGGTTGAAAGATATAAATTTATTCCAAATTTAAATATGATACATAATCAATTAAAGTTAATGTCAATATAAAATAACCAGCAACCGAACAGTAAACTTTTATTCTTTATATTTAACTTAATTCCCATAATTTAATTACAGGTAATTTTTTAAAACAATTTATTGGTCAAAAAAGTATTTATTTAACTCATAAATTTATTTTAGATCTTCTTTATTTTCTAAGTTAATTGGAAGAATTGATAATAATTTTATTATGATTTTTCATATTGAGTGTTTTTTATGGTCACTACGTACATATGTCGATAGTGTGTTAATTTTTCAGTGTAACTTTTTTTTCTTCTTAATTTATTTCAATATTTAGATTATTATAGTTTTAAGTATCCATTAAATGCTTATTTCTTTATTGCATGGGCTGTACCGGTTTGTTATTAATACCTAATAAAATGTCTTTCCTTTGTATTATTATGTGGTGGCCACTGATACCTCCTCCTAATTTCCCACATGATGGAGACTTTCTTCAATGACGATCTGTATTTTCTGGACACAAAATAAACAGGCACTTGAATTATCGTTGCTTATACGTTGTATTTTGTTTCTGGTTCGAGCTCTATACTAGTCTCTATGGGTCTCAGAGTAAACATTTATGAAGAAATTCTCTCTATCTGTGGATCTATAAAGAAGGAGTAATATAGATATCACTATTGCTTTAGGGATACCACGGATTTACATGAGGGTACTACGGAGGTTCAACTGTTTTAAGTTAATCCATTAATTTGATTTCTAGCATAAGATATAATGCTTTGACTGTCTGAGAGTTGTTATTATCTGCCTTCTATAAATTGCAGCCAGGGTTTTATTGATAACTCGGCTTTGACAGCTTAAACTGACTGTAAATTTTTTACATATATAGTAAATTATGTTGTATGTATTAACTTCAATAATTTTAACATTCTTTTTAAGTCTAACTATGAGAATTGTTAAAATTATTATAAGTAGGGATAAAGATAAATAGAATGTTTTTTATTATCCAAAATAAATATATATAAATGTTATAAAAATATAAAATTGATTAATGATCTACCAAGTTATTTTTCATTTTTATAACTTTTTTTCATTAAACATTTTTTTAACAATTATTCATATATAATGAATATTATAAAAATATAAAATTTAGTAATAGTTTACTAAGTTGTTTTTCATTCTTATAATAACTATATTTTTAACAAAATATATATATACATACATTATAGATTTTTTTAAAATATTAAATTGGATGATACTCTTAAGTTTGTAAAAAAATTAATATATTATATTAGGTGATATTCTTAATTTTTATAAAAAAAATATTATAAATTATATCTTGCCATAAAAATGAATAAAAATAAATGGTTTTTTTAATACTTTAATTAAGTGACACTTATAAATCATTGTTATGATAAAAATGAATAAAGTGATTTTATTTTAGGTATGTTTTTTAAGTATATATTTTTAATTCATTTTAGTTATAAATAAACAAAATTAATTCAATAAATTAATGATTTTTTTTTAAAATAATTTTAATATTTATTATTTATATATACATTTCTATATTTAATTTTTTTAATTAAGTTTCATATAATATCTAATTAATATTTATTATTTTTTAAAACTAATAATCTCATGCATTTACATTTAAAATAGGGAGGAAAAGTATAGTTTATGTGGATTTAAATATTTAATAATAATTTCAAATTTAAAAGAGTATGAGAAATATTAATATTAAGTTTGAATTTTCAATATTAATATTTACTATTATTATAAATTATAAATTGGATAAATTTTTTAAAATTTATATATTTCTCTAAAGATAGCAAACCCTTGTTGTTAAGTTGTTAAATTAATAGTGAGTACCTTTCTTATTTTTCTTGATTTTTTTTAGTTTTTAAGTTATTGATTTTTCCATATTTTTATAATTCTTCAAGTCTATATTTTTTTGATTTTTTTTTGCCAAATGCTTTTGGGTCTTGGGTGGTTAACCTCGTAAGACAAACTCTTCGCTAGTTATAAGTAATTTTAGGTCTTACTCTAGGACCACTATACTTATCACATACTTATTATAAAATGTAAAAGATTTTTTCAATTTTACTAATTTCTAAAATGTTCAACATAAAATATTCAATAATATTATTGAAAATATTAAAAAATTAAGAAGTTTTATGTAGTTTTTAGAAAATTTTGACAATTGTTAGAATTATATATATATATATATATATATATNTAAGTGCTTGAACAGGTTTCACTCAAAAGCGGAGCCATCGAATTTAATTCGATCTTATGCTTTGTCATGTAGCCAAGAATCCCAAGCAAAAAGAAATATTTAGAACTACTTATGGAGTAAATTTAAGGTCTTGGGGATGACTACAACCTTTGCAGCTCGTAAGCATGAGCTATTGATTTCTTGAAAAACAGAAATCATGGTGGTGGAGAAAGCTACAGAGGTATTGTTTTTTTTGTTGAGGATGCTTGAACCTCAACAAAAAACAGCTCTTTCTCGCCAGCGATCATACACAACTAAAAAAATCTACGGCAACGCCCAAGCTAGTAGAAACCCACATACTAAATGTATCGATGTTTGAGAGGATGGTATCAAAGGAATAGAATATAAAACATTGGAGGTTCACAGAAGGATGAGATCTAAAATGTCGACCCTTGTCTCCAATCATTTCTATCCCATGTTAAAATATCACCCATTTGTTCAAGAATTCAAAGATGGGAGAGGATTTAAAGAGAAATGCAGTGTTCATGGATCACGATAGCTCTAAAGACTGAGTTGAGCCTAGAAGCAACAAGATGAATACCATGGAGGTAGAGATGGTGGTTCAATTTTGCTTGTACTTAACCAATTGTTGTGGGTACAAGCAATCAAATATCAGTATTGTAAGCATGTACGGGTCATAGAAAAAAATCAATGCTTCATACCATTTTCCAAGCAAACAATATAACCAGAAAATGGCCAAGTCATTCTCTGGTGGCAAGAAATTTCATATAATGAACACAAATGAATTTATTCCAAAAGTGAGATGGGCAGATGAATTCTAGGGAGAAGAGAACAAATATTACTACTCTCACTCGTCAGAAATATGATACTTAGCTATTCATACTAATTAAATTCAGATGCCCCACAAAGTAGGATAGGATTCCTCAGCTTTCCCAGGATGTGAATATGTGTTGCACTCTCTAGAGCTAGAATCAGTCTCTCAATATTCGAAAACACCAAGCTTCTATCATATAAGAGTTTGTTATGGAGAGACATCATCCAAGATCTTGAATAAAATGGTAGTGTGGGAAATGAAATTAAATCTATGTTTCCCAAGACACCGAGATGTACAAGTCGTTGCTTAGAAAAGCCATGATTTGAGAATGTACGGTTAAGGACACCATGGAATATTTTACATCCGCGGGCACTCTTGCCATAGAAAGTATTGCTATGGGGGACATGAAAACTTTGAGTACAAGCCCAGACGCATGAAGAAGATTCAATGGTGTGGGAATCGGTGCAAGAAAATATGCCATGCAGATTTCTACAATGGTGAGTGCTTTCCTTGCCAAGAATGTAGAATTACGACCAACGTTCGTAACAATAATCCCAAACATCTGTTGAGAAGATGATCCTAGTTGATCAGTTTTGAAGTCCATCCATGGTTCCTTCAGCTTCTCAAATGGGTATAAATTATAAATATTTTGTATAGTAGCGAGGGCCTGAACAAAATGGTATATTGATTTCAGTCCAAACTTATCTTCAATTCCTAAAGAAGATATTAATATAATATATTTATCTATTTGATATTCATGGGAAAATAAACTCAATAAAAACAATTGAACTCTCCCCAAACTCCTCTAAAATCTCCCCCAATGTGTCAAGGAATATCTTCAACTCCGAACATAAACTATTGAGCTGAAGTATTTACTGAGTGGATTATTAGAGGACTTACCTAAACCTCTCCCCAAACTCCTCTAAACCCTCCCCCAATGTCTCAAGAAATAAACAATTGAGCTAAAGACTTCACTAAGTGGATGATTAGAGGACTTACCTCCACTACATAGAGGAATTGGCTCCATTCAAACAAGATTGTTTTTAAAACATGCTAGTATCCTACAAGAAGAACTGTATTAAAACCAATTGAGTTGACCACCCAAGTATCCATTAATCAAAACCTAAATTGATATCAGAGTGCACACCACATGCAAACTAAAGACCAAACCTAATTGATGCATGGAATGTAATCAATGACCAAGAAATGATTGCCTTTATTGACGTATGTGTTGTCCAAGACCAATGTTTTACCTACCAATTCCATTATACCACATTTTCTTAGGATGTTAACATACTCCACTTGAATTTATGGCTTGTTAATTAAGATTGACAAGTGTGAAGGCACTAAAGGTATAAGTACTCCAATAATACTTGTCGATAACCATAAAACACATATAATTAAAATTAATTAACACACACATATATATAAAATAAAGATGAGAAACATAAATTAACTTTATGAGATAAACCTAGAGTCTTTAAACTAATCCACAAAAGTTTGAAATATATAACTTTTTTAACGAAATTGAATTATGTTTTTAATAACACAATCTTTACAATGTCTATATTCTAATGATAAGAGACAATGCTTTTTTCTATTACTGTCATCTATTTAATAATATGGATAACAAATGTTTTGCTTATGCAACTCTACACTTTTATGTTTTTTGCAAATAGTGTGATATTGCCATAGTTGATGCAAGCTGGTTTCCAATGTTCCATGTGGTAATTCCCCCCTTGCTTTCACAGTTTTATGTTATTATGTAACGGAAGATAGTAATTTTAAGATGTTTAGAAGTGTTGCATATAAAAAATGCTCTTGGAGTGTGCCTTCTTACTCTTCCTAAGGCATTTTTCCTTTTGGCGGGGACATTGCAACCCCGTGGCTCTTGTTCATAATATGAATCACCACATTAAATTGAGTAGAAAGGAGAAATCCATTGTATATACTTTCAATCCCATACAATATTTGAGGATAACCAACTCTCTCCATAATATGAATCACCACATTAAATTGAGTAGAAAGGAGAAATCCATTGTATATAATTTCAATCCCATAAAATATTTGAGGATAAGCAACTCTCCCATCTAGGCCCACTAGAAAATGTGAATAATGATAACAAATGCCATAGATATCTTATAAACGAATGAAATATTTTTCTATTTTTCCTTGTTTATCTCCTTTTACTATCATAAATACCCCCCTCTGCTATGAGGGTGTATAAGAGGTAGGTAGCACAAGAAGATTGGGATAGAACGAAAAAAACATGAAAATAGTTACGTGAAGTAGTAGATAAAAAGAAGGCTCATGGAGTATGAAAAATAATAAATTAAAGGTTGGTAGCAAACCTTTAATGACCATCTAGTATTGATGCATATATTGGGATACTTCTTGATCTTGAATATTTAGTTAGTGCTATATTTTTTTTTGTTGTTTATATCTTAATACATAGAGACCTTTAGTGATTTAGTTATAGAATATTATTTTTCATGTTGCACCTTTGTAGCCCATGTTACTAGGAAGGAAATGATGATGGAGGTTATTCCAATCAACACTTTTATTTAGAACTCTTGTAAAGGGTTTCCTTTTGCTATATTGTGCAACGTATTTTTGGTGGAGACGCTTCTTATAGAATTCCTTTGGCTAAGATGTTTCTCTATGAAGGGCATATTTATGCGATCAAAGTTACCCAAGGAGCACCTAGACTCATATCCACCAACTAGGGGTGAGGGTGGTTGAAAATGGGTTATCCACATCAATGCAAGTTTGATCACCCCATTGCTTGCTTGTTGCTATTATTTGATTTTTCTTTCAGGATTGATATTTTCTTCTTGTTCTCTTCTAATTTCACTTTCTATATATGCTTTATATATGCTTAAGTTGAGATCTTTCTATCATTTTCATTGTTTCTTATCAATTCTCTTATAAATGTTTAACTGGTGATTGTAATCCAATTTGGTGGATGATTTAATGGCTCTATTTAAGACATTCTTCCTCGTGTCTTTTGAAGTGGTTCAAGTTATTAACATTAACATACATACCAAATATAACCAACGTTACTTAACCTATTTACGAAGATTCACAAGTCACAAAAATGTTGGGTCGAGGCTATTTTTGCACCAGTTTTATTAGTTCATTAAGTCTGTAGCTTCAATGATTCGATTGCTAATAGAGATTGATACCATTACCTTTCCTACATCTCTTTGCAGTTCATTCAATTGACTAGGTTCTAGTGACGATTTTATTTTTGGTTTGTTGAGGTTACATGCCTATTACATTTTGTGGGTATCTCAATGGGAAAGGCCCCCTTGTTTAGGTACTCACTACATGCTCATGGACATATCCTTTTAAAAATAACAACTCAAATAAAAATTAATAACGTAAATGAATTTTTAAGAAAAAAACATTAAACATGAATATGCATGTGTGTGTGTAAGCAGTACATACATACAAATTTCCCCCATAGGTTGCTATGAGGGGGCTTCTCAATCACCCTCACAAGTTTCTATGAAGGGATTTCTAAACCTCCCACATGGGTTTCTATGAGGGGGGTTAAAAGCTTCCCTTGTAAGTTTCTATGATGGGAATTTCAAACCATTCTTGTATATTGTTATAGTCTCTTCCACATCTACTTCGTAGCTTTCTATGAGTGGAGATCTAAACTAACACTAGAATATGTTACAGGGGGTTTTTCTAAAAACCCATCATAGGATGATGCAAAGGGGGTAGTTCATAACCACCACTAAAATTAATTTTTTGGGGTGGTTTATATTTCTTCAAAAACCTACACTAAAGTGATTGACTTGTGGTAGTGGTTACTTTACTGGGGGGGGGGGGGNATTGAGATAATTTTATATTAAATTTGTTGGTTTCAATTGATATACATTGTTCTAAATTATGTTTTTCAAACCACTAGAATTTCAAACCCATAGCCATGTTTCCTTTGACTAAATTGCTACAATAAACTTCAATCTCCAATCTACTTTGGAATCATATAAATGTGGGTTGTGTTATATTTACTAAATTAAAACGTTGGGTGCATTTCAAATCTGTCTTGGGACTGTGAACATGTTGATGCTCTGTTTATGCTTTCTATTTTTTTCGCTACTAAGGATGAATGATCAAGCATTGATGGCCCTCTTCTACTAAGCAAACAAATATAAACTATGTTTTTTCTCATAGCAGAATGGACCAACTATTGACAATGAAAGGGTTTGTGGTGATTAATTTTAAGATATTTATTATGCTAGATATTTATTATTATCTAGCAATGAATATTTGTTCCTTGTGTTGAAGAGAACGTGGCAGAAAAAAATCGAATTTCTCAGTGTTAAACTCATTTTTCCTTCGTTGCTTGGATTTTCCATTTATCAGTTTTGATGCAAATGTATTCAGCAGGAATGAAACTCTCTTAGTGTTTAGAAAATGATAAAATCATTAGTTAGCTTCTTATGGGCTAACATATCAATAACTCTATTTAATCCTCATTCATCAAAATGTATTCCCTCTTTTTGATATTTGTGGTAGAACTCTCTTCACATTAAAATTAAAATCCATTTTATAATTCAAGGAATTACATGGGTAAAAGAGATGCTTTGAATACATCTACCAATTGGTTTGAGATCTCTTATGTATCTGCTTTTTTTTTTCCACCATTCTGTGAATTTTTGCAATAGTTAGTTCCAACATTGGATCAAGATTATTTTCATATCTAAGACTACTTGTAGGCATTGAAATTTCACATACAAATGGTTGTAACAATAGTCTTGAGAGTATTGAATTAGAGTATTATACGATGATGACATCATTTCAAGCACTCGGTGTTGTATTTTGGAAAATATTTAACAAAATCAAAACCTCAATGATGTTACAATAGTAATATGGACTGGTTTCTTGGATCATGGAAGCATACAACAACAATATCAGGGAAGTCATATGGGTGCAATTAAACCAACAAATCAATGATCCTTTGGTAGCTTGATAGCTTCATGACGAGCATCCTTAGGAATCAATATGTTCATATTTAAAGGCAAATGTAGAAGATGAAATGTAAACTTGAATAAGCATGTCGATGGTAGTTCCAGGACTATAATTATAAACCATAACATTAATAGGTATTATAAAAGAATCACAAAAGTTTGTTCTTAAGAGCATATTTGAAGCACATCAAAGACATAATTAGCAAGATCTAAATAAGCATGGGAGGTATATTTTTCTTATGCTCTTGTTTTTGTAGATCACATTTTAATTATGAGGAAATAAAATCTACATATTCATGGAACCTAAATATACAAGAAGTTGTGATAGTACTTCATTCCTATTTTTGAGTGCTTTTCATGGCTTGTCATTCTTCAAATATCTTGAAAATGAAATAGAAGTAAATAGTTATCAACATATTATTGTTGGTCTCAAAAAATATAATCATGTTTTCCACAACTCTTGCATTTAATTGTCATGATTTACATTTTTTATCAAAAAAAACTAGAATGCTCAACCCATTGGAATGTTTACATAAGCATGCATCTTCGTCATCTGTTTCTGATTTGTGCTCCTATCTATTTTTTCAAAGATGGAAAAGGTTCTCAGTTTGGGGTATCTAGGATACTTGGTCTGACTCATGAGTGTTCTATTTATACCATATAAGAATCAATAGTAGATGATGAAACATAACAATAACATGTTGTGGGCCATAATGTGGCAATTTCAAAATGTAAAATGCAGAAAATAAATTAATGATGTATTTCAAATGGAAAGTTGGATATCTAAGAAAATGGGTGAGCGAAATAATTATGGTAAGGATAATATACTCACCTATTTTCATGCTAAATTAGTTTACATATTTCAAGAAATTGACACTCATCACCCACATCCAATTTTCCCTTTTTCTTGAAATCCATGATGTGGGTATCTCTAATTTTTGGTATGGAGAAGCACTGGAATGGTAAAACATTTCATGCAAAATTTCATCGAAACCCTATTTATATTTTGTGATAAAATTCAATGTTAATTCCTATAGTATCGTGTTGCTACTTTTGTAGTAGCATGTTAATAATTATTGCAGATTGTTGTTACTCCATCAGAATTTCCACAAATCACTTAAGAAGTACTTTTGAATCCATTGTTTAAAGAGGCTTCAAGTTCTATTTGGGAAAAATTAATGTATCAACATCATCCATTTGGAAAATCATAGTTGTCCATTGTGCATCGAAAAATTAAAGAAACACTCATATGGGTCCATACAACTTGGATACTACAAAGGTATTGGGTTGCATGAGGAAAAGCAACATATCTTGTTTGGTGGAGATGTTGGGTCACTGATTTGTCACCATTTGAATCACCTCCAAACATACCTTTCATCCCTATTCCTTCCTATTTCCACTCATTTATAACTCCATTTACCAAAATTTTCTCATAAAATGCTATTTTATGCTTATTCATGCTTTACTAGTTAAGCAATGTTCATTTTCCTTCATTTTAACATATTAAATTGTATTATGCATGATTTTGATACTGACAGTTTATGAATATACTTATTGTAACAATAGTAACAACACTCATGGTTTTAACCTCCAAGCTTGTCATACTAGCACACCTCCACATGGAAATATGCAACATGGTTTTGTTCCTAGGTTCGATGCCATGGATTTTTTATCCTCAATTCACACCTAGCTCTAACATGGAAGCCTCTTGCTTCTGTTCAAGTGGTATCAGTCAAATATATGTAATATAAGAAGAGATAGTTTTGCGTTATAGTTTGTGGGTACATGAGAATGAATTTCTGAAATCCTAGACATGGGTTTTATGCAAAACACACCAAATGAGGTGAATTTCAAGAAAAATCCTCCAAAATTCAAGGATCAAGGGGATTCAAACAATTTCATAAATATGAAATTCATAGATCATGTGAATGACTAATTTCCCAAAAACTCAAGAATTGTTAGAAATATTTTTGGGTTTAGCGATTCGGTTTCATTGAACAATTGCATAAATGAGATCATTATTGAGGGGGTTGGGATAGAGAGAACTATAGTAGAGTAGAATCCCACTGGATTTAATGTATCACTCTTTTCTCCATAATAGAAGAAATGATGATTCATATGATATGAATTTTTAATTGTGAGTGTTCCAGTAGCCTTGGTTGGAAAAGGAAAGGGTCCCCTTCACTAACTAGGCAGTGCCATTTCATTTATTCATTCAATAGATTTATCATAGAATGTTTACATAATTCTTCGATTCCATGATTGCTACTTTATTTATTGTTAGATATATTTATCATAGGTGATTGTAATTTTGTAAGTGTTTGAATAGATCATTACTATATTTTAAACAATGTTACGTCATCCAATCTATTAATTAGGTTTATAATCAGTTGTTATGCATAAGGTTAATCAAATAGTTATTCATTTTTTTACAATATAGTTGTTACTAGCATATTGGTTTCCATTAATCTATTACTTGTATATTGATTTCCTTATTGGTTTCCATTATGTTGTTACTTATAGAGTGATTTTTATCTTTTTTTGTCATATGGCTTGATTTCCTTGCATTACGTAGTTTTCTTGTTTTTACATTATATAGCACGAGGTGCATTCACTTTAGGAACAAGTGTGCAATCATATTTGATTTGGAAATTAACATTGTTGTTACAAGAATTTGGACTCATTGTGTGGTATTTCTAGCTGAGAATTGTGTGAATAATTGTGTGAATAATTGTGGACCATGTGTGATTTATTTCATCAGTTACTTATGATTTTATTTGAGAACAATTAGTTGTGTGATTTTTTTATGTGAAATATGTTGGTTTTATTTTATTACTGATAGGTTGGGTGAATTAATAGAATTAGTAATTCTGCAGATACGTATATTATTTAATTTTCACATATTTCTCCAGTTAAAACTTTTCATCCGCAACAATAACAAACACAACAACGCCCAAATATCTGAGAATAATTGTATATATATAAATATATATGAATGATTACATAAATGGGTGATTGCAATTTCAAAATAGAAGTACCCACTCATTTCAAGTGTTAACCTGATCCTCAAGTACAATCTCCAGGTTACTTACGCCGACCTACAACAAGTTCAATCTGTGCAAGGACCGATTGATGAATTTCAGGAACTAACCTAAAAATATACATTTATGACTATGAAAACTATCTCTTGTGGGACTCAAGATTCAAACTGTCGATAACTAAGATCTTGAGTTGTGGAAGCACCAACTTTTGAATTTTATTCTCCAGCACTGACTGGAAGGAAGATCGAACCCCCTGGGTTTTTCTGATCCAACAGAAAGGATGCTATAACACCCAAATTATATTTACTAGCTGCAACTGGAAGGATCCTCCAACCCCCTAGGTTTTATCTGCTCCAACATAAAGGATGATACAACACACTAATTATATTTTCAGCACTAACTTAAAAAGGCTATGACCCCATGTTCCTTTCCCCGTTTGACCTCCTTAATATGAAATAAGAATGTATTGGATAACTACAAATACAAAAATACATTATATTTATGAATGTATTCAAAATCTGCAATTATTGTAATTTATTCAATCTACATTTGAATATAAATGTCTGAATATATATGTATGAACAATTAGCTCCCAAATATTCGATGTGCGATAATCATTATGACCTGCACCTTTATACTGAACAAAGTTATTAACTCAGTCGCTTTTGTTTTTATATGGTCTGTGTCTATTTTTGAGTAAGAATGTCGCACATTGCGAATACATGTATCTATATATACAACGCACTCTTTGATGTTCATCATTGGCTGAGTTGTGCTCTATGACTGCATTGTGTAAAAACTCTATCTATGATCAACTAGCCATTGATACCCCAAATAATTTCAAAGCTTGACTAACCATATTATCTCATATCTTAATGCTTCACCAGCTTACTTCACCACATCCATCTCTTTCTTATTTATAGTTTCTTAGCTCAAGAGATGTGTCCATTTGGTTAAGGTCCTTATCCTTGGATAACACCTCACTTGTTTTTGTTTATACAAGTCATGATTTGTGTCGGTGTGTCTCTTATCGCAATTCATCATTGTGGGATTTGGCCCACATATGCCAACATCCTTGTGGGACTTTTGTACATAGTTGATAACTGGTATTTTTCTTCACAAGTGTTTATATCACATACCATTTTCTTTGTGGGACTATTGCACACAAGTTTATGTTTCATGTTCTTCATTCATAAGTATCTAAATGATATTTGCACATATCTTCCATTTTCAATGTTCTTCTTTGTGGATCACTATTTGTGCACTTGTGACTACTTTCATAGTGGGATCATTTCTCTTATGGGACATTATTACAATTACATACATATATTTACTATCTTTTATCAAACACACCAAGATTAAACATACAGGAATATCACTGCAACAATTTTCATTACTTTGGATTATAACATGTGACAATATATGTTTGATATCAATGAAGTTACATTACTAAACAATTTCCCCCTCCGTCATTGATGTCAACAATCATAAACTTCCACTAATATCTATATACTCTCCCTAGCATTGCTCCCCCTATCATTTGGATCTCTCTTTCTCTCCCCCTTTGACAACAATTGCAATGGGGTATACAAATCTTCTGAATTTAAGTGGGAGGTGTTTTGGTTAATCAAATCGTCACTAAATGTTTTTATAGAGATTCTTTTGCAATTGCAACTTTTTCTTTATTTCTTTATCTTTAGCTAGAATGTGATGTTTTATTTGTTCATTAGGAAATGACTTTAGTCTTTCTAAGCATTCTTCTACAATTTTTCTGATTTCCTTTTTCAAGTCCAAAAAGGATTCTATAATCCGATCAGTTTATTATTGAAATGGTTCAAGTTCTCCAATTTTTTAGATTATTATTCCTCAATGCTACAAATTTATTGTTGCTTGACTTTTGAATTATTTGACTATATTCATCTTCTCAATACCTGATAGGGTGGAAAACCTATCTCTAATCTTCACCTCTATTTCTTGAGCTTTTAACAACCTTTGTTACAGCTCCTTTCTTCACTCACAAATAATCAACTTTCCCCATAGTTGAGCACTTTATTCATATTTCTCAGTACATCCTTGTTCCAAAGTTCTAATGTTTTCAACTATGCCATTCAATTTCTCTAGCTTTCTTTCTCTTTCTCCCTTGATCTTTATAGGTTTGTTGGGTTGTCTTTTGTTGGCTTTATCCTGCATATCTTGGATTAATTTCTCTAGCTTCATGATTTTCCTTTTTGAATAGACATATTCATCAATTTGAGGCTCTTGAAGAATACCATATACTTCCTCCATGACATTCTATAGTTTTAGGGTTTGTTGTTGTGCTTTCTCGGCTTTTTGCTTCAAGATATCGCTCTTGGTGACTACTTTCTCTGCTACCACCTTTAGCTCCGACTCTTTTTGTGTATTCTTTTCTTGTTCCATATTTAGTCTATAAGATTCTTCTTTTAGAACTTCCTCTTTATTATGACTCTTATACCAGTTAGTTGTAGTGGCCTTGTGTCTCCATCTCATTTCTGGTGCAATTGTTGTGTGTAGTGTGGGTAGCTCATTTATAGACAGTTGTGATAGAGTGAGATTAACATGACCTACCATGTTCTATATTTCTTGAGGAAGAATCAAATCCATAGATGATATTTTCACAAGTTGATATGGCTCTGTCTCTTTTGTTTGGATAGCTTGATTTGTCTGTGGAATACACAGATGTGTCATTGAGTGTGTTTTCTCAGTGATTTTCTTTTCTTCACTGATTTGGAGTATTAGCTATTTTATTTATGTCAATGTTTATTTAATTTTTAGAATGAATTATTCTTTCCTTGTTGCAAGTTCTTCAATTTCAATCGGTGTTGCCACAGTTTCCATGGCTTCATGAACTGCATTTTTTGTATCTTCCCTAATTTTTTTCTACATCATCTATTATTAGTATCTGAATTGACTTTTGTTTTCTTATCTTCCTTTTCTTCTTTGAATATCCCTCTGAATGAGTTGCTTCTTTCTTCTTTTTGACTGGTGCAGTTTGCATAGATCCTTTAGATCCTTGTTCGAAAGAATTCTTCGTATTAGCATCCTTTTTTTCCATAGGTGTTGTCTTGTTTGATTATGCTTATTGCTTGGACACTTCCTCTTATGTCAATGGGGTTTTCCATTTTGTATCCCATTCTTGGAAAATATGTGCAATATCATCTTTAGAACAATTGTGCATAGTGGTGAACCATCAGTTTTCAGGGTCTCTTTTGGAATGTATGTATGTATGATGCATTCCAATTCTAAATCGCACAAAACCCCCGAAATCCTATGCTATGTGGGGATATATGCATGGATTATTCCTTAGAATAACCTTAATTTATTCACCATACATAAATAAGTTAAGGTTGTTGTCTTTTTTCCTTTTTTGTTGATACTTGATCAGGGAAACTCTTTCAGAAAATATTGCATTCCAGTAGTGTTAGGATTAATTAATCCTCCATTGTCCAATATAGTCTATTTGGTCACTTTTTCCTAACTTAGGGGGTTTTTATCACTGTACTAGAGTATGGGGGACACAACTATGGTTTATCTACCACTTAATTCATGTGCATGCATGATTTTATGCACCCTAGGGACCAATCCCTACATTATAGGATCCCACTCTAAGTGCCACCAGTTGTCACCTTCAATTAGATGTGGTAGGTAAAAAATTATGTTGAGTTATCCTCTAGTTATTTTCAATTAGATAACTATCAATTAGCCTAGTTCCAATTTTGCATGCATGCATGGAAAGTGGCACCTTTTTCCACCTCCCTCATCAGCTAATTGATTGTAGACTGATTTAGACATCAGAAGTTAGACTAGTGAGCTCCAACTATGATTTTTCCACATCGAGTTAGCTAAACAATCAATTAGAGTTGGTAGATTCGAATCATATCCATAATATTCGAACTCTATTTATTGTAATACCATTGTATTACTAATTAATTAATGAAGATTAATGTTGTGATTATCCGATAAATTCTTGTCCAATTTATCTGAAATTTGTGTCATGAATTCTTTGCTCATTGTAAATTCATCTTGATTATTCCACTGCATAATTACTTTCCAATATCTCTCATCATAGCTTGTAAATATATGGTTCTCAAATTTAACAAGTAGATTGGATGTGAATCTTAATGCTTCATCCTTTATTTATGCGACTCGGAATCCTCTAATAACTTGTTTAGTTCCATATTTCTCAACCATCTTCGTTCCTAGGGATTTTTATTGAGTTCAATCCATGAGAAGATTCATATATTCTCCAATGGTAGGTAGTCCAATGATTAATTCGATTATATTGGAATCAATGGATACTAACCTGTCCATCCATATATATCCGCCATGCACTTGTGATAACAACAGTATTGCATAGAACTTCTAGCAGGAATTGTATCCCCATTCTTGAAAACCTTTATTCCCATGTTTTTACTTCCATAACAACTCGTGCTTTGGGATCCATACTAATTTTGTTCTTCAAATACTTCTCATAAGACATACCAAGAAATTTATCCTTGTTAGTAGGATTATTTTCTGAATAGGTAAACTTGCATAGTTGTCTATACATCTTGTCTTCAACTATTATCCCTTCATAAGCTTTTTGTGATGGTACTTTTGGGTCTTTAATGTTTGGCAGATTCACATGTGGTGCCACCATTTTTTTTGAGGAAATGTGGTCATGAAGAAATTCATCGTACATTAAGGAGGATGTACTAGAATTTAGTATGGATTCTTCCACCTTATGTACAAAAGGAATTGTTTTCTACCTTGTCTCTTAGGGGCCATGACTTCTAATCATCAACCTCTTCCTCACACACACTTATTGTAGTAATATTTCTGTAATCGTGGATAAGTTTTTCCAATGGATAAATTCATGCCTTATAAGGATATCTCCACCTTCTTGTATCATTGATGCACTCTGGGATTTACGGATTTTACCTAGATTTGGTCCATCCTTGAAAACTAGAATGTTTCAAGTTTCTCAAAAATTGGTTGAAATGGTCGAGATTTAGTTGATTGTATGTTTCCATTTAGTGATAGTACCACCTGGTGATTTATTATCACTACAATCACTACTTTACTGAATTATAACTACTTTTTTTTGTCATAGTGTTTTTGTGTGCACATATTTTATAGTGAGTGGTGTCTGTGTTTAGAGATCAGTCTGGAGATGAAGTATATACATGTTGATGTAATTGTAACTTCGAAATGTATTCACTTGTATTTCTTATGTATTATAACCCAATTTTTATTCCGGGATGTATTTGTAATGTACTTGAGTCATGTCATACCTTGATGTTCCTATCGGGAGGTTCTATAATGTAAACAAGTCATGTCAAGTCATTGTGGGTAACCCTCCTATTGGTCAAGGGTTAAAGTCCCCACAGTTCTGGGGCACTAGGGTTATTAGACTCTCCTAGAGAAGTTGTCCCTAGTTGGGTTTAGTCAATTCAGGAATTAGTATAAATAGAAATCTAGCCTTTATATTTATCACACACTCACTCACACTTAGTTGTAGTGCATAGCTGAGGAAGAAGAAGACACTGGGGAAAGGAAGAAGGAGGTTACTACTGTCAGGAGATCATCTTACTGTTTTGGGGTTTTACTTTTGGTGTTGATTCTATCTCTGAGGAAGTTGCAAGGTTTTCTCCATTTATGGGTTCCCCGAGGATAAACACTATGTTCATTGTCTCTTGTGTTTGATTGTTGTGCTTGTTATTCTCTCAGTTAAAGATCCTAATGTATTGCTAGCTTAATGATAAAAATATAACATGGTATCAGAGCTAACCTAAGAAGAAGACACTATGCAGCTGCGAGAACTAGGGATTCCTACTTTTTGGATCTCTCTCCACAGATTTTTAGCAAAAGAAGGTTGGAATATCTCTCCTCCCTAGGGCGCATCTTTCTGTCGAAGAAGAATCCAATTCTGAGGTTTTTTAGTTTTGGACCCGACACTACTGCCAGAAATTAGGGCTTTCCACAGAAGTGGAATTTTTCAGTGAGCCCAGTTCTGGATTGATCTCCTCCTCAAAATCAAAGTTAGGGATCAAGATCAAAGAATTTGGTTGGATAGAACTCTGGAAAAGCAAAACCCTAATCTACTCCTGAACCAGCACTACAAAATTTCAGCTCCAAATCTAGATACGACATATTGACCTGGTAATATCTAAATCTTTTGTATCTCCATTTGAGGTTCTCAGTTAAGATGTCTCATCATACGAAGCTTGATGAAAAGCTTGAGGAAGCTGATAACTTACAATCCTGGAAGTATAGGATCTCCCTCGTCCTGGAAGAAAATGAGTTGGACTCCTATATCAATGAGGAGGTTCCAGTTCCAGAGGGAGATGAGGATAAGGCCTTACATAAGAAAAAGTTGGTTATGGAAAAGAGGATTATTGTTGATTCAATCAAGTATCACCTCATACGATAGGTGTCTTCCCTAAATACACTTAAAGCTATGTTTGATGCCCTAACCAAATTGTTTTAAGGGAAGAACATAAACAAGAAGACGACTCTGAGAAACCAACTGAAGAATGTAAAGATCCAGAATGCTGAGACCATACAGTCTTACTTTAAAAGGGTGTCTCAGATCAAGGAACAACTGGAAGCAGTAGATGAAGAAGTGGAGAATGCAGAGATTGTGATGACCACCTTGAATGGTCTTCCTAGATCATGGGACTCTTTCATTCAGGGGATCTGTGCCAGAAATAAGTTAGTTAAGTTCAGCAGACTATGGGAAGGATGCTCTCAAGAAGAAGCTAGAATAGTAGCTCAAGAAGAAAAGATGGGAAGTGAAGATCAAGCTCTCACAACCCACACCAAGAAAACCAAAAGGGACCATCATCACCCCAAAGGAAAGATCTCACACTCTAGAAGAGATCTATCTACTATTAGATGTTACACATGTGATGAGAAAGGTCACATATCCAAATTCTGCCCTAACAAAGGGAACTTAAAGAAGAAGAAGTGAAACAAGAGAAGACATCATGCTCATGTTGCAGAGGATAATGAACCTTCCACAAAGAGAATCAGACAAGAAAGTGATTCTTCAAGTGATGAAGAATATGTGCCGATCTTCGCTCTCACGGGAACTGTTTCACATGGAAGCAATGATTGGCTCATAGATAGTGGTGCTTCCAAGAACATGATGGGATTCAAAGAATCATTTGTGAAACTATCTGAACATGAGTCACCTCATAAGGTGAAACTTGGGGATGACTATCAGTATCCAATAAAAGGTAGTGGTGAATCCTCTTATAAACTAGACTCTGGAAAGTCTATGAAGATGAAAAATGTATTGTTTGTACCAGGACTAAAGAAGAACCTTCTCTCCATATCTGCATTGGATGCGAAAGGAATGAGGGTTACTTTTGTAGATGGCCAAGTTCTTATGTGGCCAAAGGGAAATACTTTTGACGATACAATAGTGATTGGGGAACAAGAAGGAGGTCTATACAAATTGAAGGGCCAACCAAAACAAGCTTTGGTTCATGACTCAGTAGAACCAAATGAACTTTGGCATAGAAGGCTTGCACATGTGCATGACAGGGCACTACCACTTGCAAGCAAAGTTGTTGAAGGTCTTCCAAAAATTCAAGCAAAACATGATGGGGTCTGCAAGGATGTACGAAAGGAAAGAACACAAAGAAGACATTTCCAAGTAGTGAGAGCAAAGCAAAAGGAATCTTGGAAAGCATCCACTCCGATGTATGTGGTCCAATGTCATCAAGTTCTCTAAGTGGGTATGTATACTATGTTTCTTTTATTGATGAATTTTCTAGGAAGACATGGATTTAATTCATGAAGAACAAAGATGGAGTATTCAGCAAGTTCAAGGAATTCAAAGCCTTGATCGAGAACCACACTGAAAAGAAGATCAAGAATTTTCAATCAGATAATGGTGGAGAATTCACTTCAAATGAATTCAAAGAGTTATGCAAAGACTCAGGGATTAAGAGGGAGTTTTCCACTCCATATAATCCACAACATAATTGGATTGTAGAAAGGAAGAATAGAACTATCATGGAAGCTGCAAGAGCAATGCTTCATGATCAATATCTTCTTATGCATCTATGGGCAGAAGCTGCCAGAACAGTGGTGTATGTATAGAATTGTAATCCACACAGAGTACTCGAGAACAAGACACCTAAAGAAGTCTTTTCTGGTAAGAAACCAGAAGTCATCCATCTCAGAATATTCGGCTATCCAATGTACATACACATTCCAAAAGAGAAGAGAACAAAATTAGATCCTTCAGGAAAGAAGGGTATATTTGTGGGATGCTCTGAAAGCTCGAAGGCTTATAGAATATACTTCCTAAGATTCAAAAAGATTGACATCAGCAAGGATGTAACATTTGATGAAGACTCAACTTACAACAAATCCAGAAAGACACCTACTAAAGAACCTAAAGAAGCAGAAGCACCCAGAACTCGTGATACAACCATGAACGAAGAAACTCAAGAAGAAGATCGAGAATTTGAAGAACCACAAGAACCTATAGATCCACCTCAGGAGAAGAATCCTCATAAGAGGAAACCTACTTGGGTACCGGGAAGCCATCCAAGGTGCGGAAAGATATGGGGCTCCAGAAGAGAATCACAGAGAAAGAAAGAGGACCATATCCTGCTATGGATATGTAGCCTTATTATGTTATTTCATCGATAAATAACCTTCTAATTATGAAGAAGCAAAAGAACGAAAAGAATGGAAGGATTCTATGATCTAAGAATATCAATCGATCATGAAGAATGATGTTTAGGTTGTTGTCCCAAGACCAGAAGGGAAGTCTGTCGTAACTTCCAAATGGATCTACAAGAACAAGCATGCTGCAAATGGTAGCATTGAAAAATATAAAGCAAGATTTGTTGCTCATGGTTTCTCCCAGAAAGAAGGAATAGACTATGAAGAAACCTTTGCACCAGTAGCTAGATACACTTCCATCATATCAGTACTTACTCTGGCCGCAGTAATGAAATGGAAGATACACCATATGGATGTCAAGACTGCTTTCTTAAATGGTGTAGTAGAAGAGGAAGTGCATGTAGAGAAACCACTCAGTTTTGAGACACATGACAGGGAGTCTCATGTGTGTAGATTGAAGAAAGCCTTGTATGGCTTGAAACAGGCACCCAGGACATGGTACAACAGAATTGACAACTTCCTATCCAGTTTGGGATTTACCAAGAGTAAAGTAGATTCCAACCTTTACTACAAGGTTGAAGATGACAACCCAATGATGATCCTACTATATGTAGATGATATTTTTGTAACAGGTATGGATGGGTTAATTGCAGACACGAAGAGGAATCTTGCTGCCAAGTTCAAAATGAATGACTTGGGTATGATGCATTATTTTCTAGTTATGGAGGTGTGGTAGAATGTGGATGGAATCTTCCTTTGACAAGGGAAGTATGCAGTAGAGATCCTGAAGAGATTTGGGATGATGGATTGCAAGGCATTAACCACACCTATGGTATCAAACCTGAAGCTATTGAGTGATGCTTCATCAGATTCAGTTGATGCCACGATGTATCATTAGATGATTGAGTCCTTGATGTACTTGACGAACACGAGACCAGATATTTGCTTTGCTGTGAACACCTTGAGCCAATTCTTGTCAGATCCGAGACATGTTCACTTGATTGCTGCAAAGCATATTCTGAGGTACCTAAAGGGTACAGTTGATTATGGGCTCAAGTATAAGACTGATCAAAGGATTAACCTAGAGGGTTATGTTGATTTAGATTGGGCAGGTAATGCCATCGATAGGAAGAGCACTTCAGGGTGTTGCTTCAATATGGGATCAGGTGTGATCTCTTGGTTTAGTAGGAAGTAATCCTGTGTGGCATTGAGTACAGCTGAAGCAGAATATGTCACAGCGTGTTCAGCTAGTTTTGAGGTAGTATGGCTGAGGAAGCTACTATCTGATTGATTTGATCTCCAGTTAGATGCTACTTGTATATACTGTGACAACCAGAGTTGTGTGAAGTTGTCGGAGAACCTGGTGTTTCATGACAAGTCAAAGCATATCGAGATCAAGTATCACTATATCAAGGATATGGTGCAGAGAGGAGAAGTGAAGCTCCAGTATGTTGCGAAGGATGAATAGATAGCTGAAGTGTTGACTAAGCCATTAGCTAGAGTGAAGTTTGAGTACTTTAGGGAGAAGCTTGGTGTTCTCCAGATCGAGATTCCTCCCAAGAGGAAGTGATGTGTCCGTGCTGTGCCCTTCTGACATGGTGAGAGGATTGGTTCCTTCCATGGTCAGATGTAAGTGATGTGCCTTTCTAACATGGTGAGAGGATTGGTTCCTTCCATTGTTAGATGTATGTGATGATCTCACATCCAGCATGAAAAAGGGCTGGCTCTGTGAAGACACATCTAGTATGAAAAAGGACTAACTCTGTGTAGATCCCACATCTAGCATGAAAAAGGGCTGGCTCTGTGAAGACACATATATTATGAAAAAGGACTAGCTCTGTGTAGATCCCACATCCAGCATGAAAAAGGATTGTCTCTGTGAAGAGACATCTAGTATGAAAAAGGACTAGCTCTGTGTAGATCCCACATCTAGTATGAAAAAGGACTAGCTCTGTGAAGACTCATCTAGTATGAAAAATGACTAGCTCTGTGTAGATTCCACATCTAGTATGAAAAGGGACTAGCTCTATGAAGACTCATCTAGTATGAAAAAGGACTAGCTTTTTGTAGATCCCACATCTAGTATGAAAAAGGACTAGATCTAGGTGGATGCCACATCTAATATGAAAAAGGACTAGCTCTATGTGATGATACATCCAGTATGAAAAAGGATTGGCTCTGTAGATGTACATCCAACATGAAAAAGGGCTGGCTCTATAGAACTTCCTGTGATGAGAAGAATCAAGAGATAGCACCCATGATGATTCAATGATGATGATCTAGAAGTGATGATCCAGATCCAGGGATGATCCAAATCCAGTGATGATGTCCAGTGGTAATCCAGATCAAGTGATGATCCTGATCTGATGATGAAGATGAATTGAAGATGAAGATGACTTGAATATGATGAAGACTCGATGATGATCCAGATGATACAGAGAATAAGACTTGTGCTGAAAATTGTGTCGAAAGAATACCTTCCTAGTTAAGAGGGAGTGTTGATGTAATTGTAACTTCGGAATGTATTCACTTGGATTTCTTATGTATTGTAACCTGATGTTTATTCTGGGATGTATTTGTAATGTACTTGAGTCATATCATACCCCGATGTTCCTATCGGGAGGTTCTATAATGTAAACAAGTCATGTCAAGTCATTGTGGGTAACCCTTTTATTGGTCAAGGGTTAAAGTCCCTGCAGTTCCAGGGCACTAGGGTTATTAGACTCTCCTAGAGAAGTCGGCCCTAGTTGGGTTTAGTCAAGTCGGGAATTAGTATAAATTGAAAGCTATCCTTTCTATTTATCACACACTCACTCCCACTCAGTTGTAGCACATAGTTGAGGAAGAAGAAGACACTGGGGCAAGGAAGAAAGAGGTTACTGCTATCGGGAGATCATCTTACTGTTTTGGGGTTTTACGTTTGGTGCTGATTCTATCTCTGAGGAAGTCATTAGAGGAAATTTCAACTCAAAATCAGACTCCTAAGTAAAATTAATAAAATAATAGTTAAAATAATAAAATAATATTTATTAATTTTGTAGGAAGAAAAGAAAAACTACTTTTTTGTTCATATTCTCGACATATCTCCCTATGTTTTTACTCAAATTTCAATCAGGAAATCTTGTTGGATGCGGAATCAAATTATGCATCCAACGAGTACCCACTCAGCATACTTTTAATGGGCCCCACTACCCCAAAAAAAAGAAATACCTGAAAAAACGTGATGATGACATGCAGAATCAAATTATGCATCCAACGAGTACCCACTCGGCATACTTTTGACGGGAACCTCTACCCCAAAAACAAGAAATACCTTAAAAAATGTGATGATGATGTCATGATCACGTGTTTTCAGGTATTTCTTGTTTTTTGGGGTAGCAAGGCCCGTTAAAAGTATGTCGAGTGGGTACTCATTGGATGCAATATTCAATTCTGCATCCAACAAGCTCTCTTGATCAAAATTTGAGCAAAAACACTAGGAGATATGTCGAGAATACGAACAAAAAAAGTAGTTTTTTTTATGATACCTATCCCCAAATTTATATTAAAAAATTGTTTAAGAGGTGCTCCCTTTTTGAATTTTAAAGCATTTTGATTGGCTAATACATGATGACATGGAATTTGTATTATTTTTGGAAGGCCCATTTTAAATTGAAATTTCCTCTAATGTGCGGGGCTTTCTCCATTTATGGTTTCCCCGAGGATAAACACTGTGTTCATTGTCTCTTGTGTTTGATTGTTGTGCTTGTTATTCTCTTATTTAAAGATCCTAATGTATTGCTAGATTAATGATAAAAAACTAACAATACATACTTAGCATCCAAACTTCATGTTACCTTGAAAGACTTAACCATTTCTAGGTTATCATTTTTCTTCCTCCAAATCATACACTTATTTCCATTTTGATTTAAATCATTTCTCTTATAAAGGACTGGCTGGCCATCCTCACTTCTCTTCTTTTACTTTTTTTTTTTATATTTTCAGTTTCCATATTTGTGGCCAATTTTATTGCACTTGCAACAAGTTGATATTTTACAAGTCCACCTAGTATGTCTAGTTTGTGCACACTTCAAACATGGAATGGCTTGAAACAATCTATTTTATTTCTCAATGCATATTTCCGTTTTGTTAGTAACATGTGTGTATCCTATATCGAATCCGTTAATAGGAGACAATAAATTATTACTTAATATTTTATTTAACACTTATGTACTTTTGGAAAACCTGTCATTCAACTTAGGTTGATATTGTAGCCTTTCAATTATTTTACTTTTTTCGTTGAAATGCATATCAAGTTCATCAAGCAAATTCTTGTATTTAGAGATTATTTGTTTAAGAGTTATAGTCTTGAATTATTCAGCTTGAAATTTGTTTTGATTTTCACTGATTATTTTTCAAGATTCACAGCTCTGTCTTCGAATAATTTGGAGTTGATCTTTTAGAAACATGATCTATTTTGTTGACTTGACAACATATTTTATTTTCTCCTAATCAATGCCTTCCAATTTCTTTCTTATAAGTGTGATTTCTTTGGATACTTTCTAATTTTGTGTTGCTTCTTTCTTAATCTTACCTTCCAATGCATCGATCTTAAGTTTCTCATATTTGCATTTTTTATCCATTTCCTTTAACTGACTGGTAAAATATGTCATTGATGCCTTTGATTATTCTTCCTTTATTTTAGTGCCTTCATGATATTGTCCGTATAATGTCACATCCCCTCCCCTCCGAGAGGACGCGACCTACGAGCTGGTGCTATCATTTAAGCGGGGATCTAAGCCCCATGAACATAATAATAACGAAAATGCGTTGAACATAAAAACATACATAGATGCATAATGCAATGTAATCTACAGCAGAAGCAAATACATTTCAACACAAGATTCATCATGTTCATAATTCCTTAAACAAATGCAGTTGCAGAGATTAAACACAAAAGATAGTCATCTTTAAAAGAAGCTTTTCCTGTAACCAGCTATGTCGTTGCAATGTTCAACCCAACCATATGCCACTGCACTCATCAATATCCTAGTAGCACTACCATCCCTGAGATGGGCATGATTCCCACAAGGAATAAGGGAACTACAACAGGCTCACACATAGCCAAAGACATATCAAAATTCAGCCAAGCCAAAACTACATTTCGGTTTATCAGGTTTCTAAGGAGGCGGAAGGATGAATTGCTAAGCTAGTGAGATCAAGAAAAAATCTATGGACACCTACACAATATCTGGCTTGGTTTTCCCAACACCTACACACCCAACACAAGGAAACATCCACTTCTCTACTACACAGTCCCTCAGGCCATGCCTTCCCTTTTAGTTCTCTTCAAGGTGTGCAAGAAGGAATAACCATCCCCTCTTAATCTCTATGTGTGGTTCCTTTCTACACTAGGTTTATCAATCTAATTCTTCCCTCTTCCACTCCAAACCGGTTCAGACCAAAATAAAGGATGCACACACAACAAAGTGCAAGTTCTGGGCTTGAGTAAACACATTTTTCAACCAAAAACATATTGGTATAAAGGAGAAATCGACCCCTAGGTGAGCAATTCATACTCAACAACAATTCTGGGAATTTCATGAGCAACAACAACTGCTATAAACCCCAAAATCATGAATCCTTGTTGGCCATTTACTCAGCAACACAAAAATGAATTTCCTGGGCATGGAAAATGAGGAAAATGGGAGGAAAATGTGAAGGATAAAACACACGGAGGTTCAACTACGCGAAATCCCAACGTGAATGGAGTATGAAAAAATTCCATGAGCTCCCCAAAACGTATGAGGAAGAGAGGACGTGAATGCATAATGGGTGAGTAATGAATTTTTGGGTTCTTACTTGCCCATTAAGCCAAAACACATTTTTCCAAAATGGGTGCTCTGCCCAATTTGAAATAAATGATTGGGCATAAAAAGACAAAATGGGTGGTTGAGAGTTTGATGGGTTCTCCCTTTGACATTTGGATAAACATTGTTGGCTTAAGGATTTGAATTATTCCCCCTTATTCCTTAGGAAATCATGCCCCCATCTCTTTAATGTTGCAATGACATAGCTGGGTGTGGGTATTTTAATAAAATGCATATTTACATGATGTCAAAAATTATAATGTTCCTCTCTAACAAGAAATACAATCGGCATAGATTTTAATCACCAAAACATAAAACATTAAATCAATGGTGGGGATTTTTCCTTTATCTTTGCACCATGATTAATTACAATATTTACATCATATACATTTTTAATGCAAACAGGGTCAAAACTGGGGTGTTGCATTCCCCTCCCCCTTCAACAACACTGTCCTCGATGCTTTACAAAATTGGACAAAATGCTACACTGGTACTGCCCTCAGTGCTCTGTAGAATTGAACAAAAATGGATGATGCGTATTGGCTCAATTTGAAACTCTCCCTCAGGTTCCACCTGAATCACATCCCAATTTATCACATGGTTAGGATCATGTACATATTTCTTAAGCAAAGAAACATGAAAAAAATTATGAGCTCTAGTGATAGCAGGAAATGCAAATCTATATGCAACTCATCCTATTCTTTCAAGCACTTGAAATGGCCCACATTATCTTGGTGACATCTTGGCACAACTTCCAAGCTTCAAGGAACTCTTCCTTGCCCTCACTCTGAGGTAAACATGATCCCCAACATTGAACTCTGTGTGCACTCTATGCTTATCAGCATAGCTTTTGTGTTTGTCCCGGGCTGCTTTAAGATTCTGCCTGATCTTTACAACCTACTACTCCATCTCCTTGAGCAATTATGGACCAATCACAATCCCGTTCACTAGATTATCCCAAGTCATTGGTGTCCTACACCTCCTGCCGTACAAAGCTTCATATGGACTCATCCCCAAGGATGCTTGTTGTCCATTGTTATATGAAAATTCTACCAAGTGTAAATAATATTCCCACTTGGTTGGTTTGTCCATCACATACATGCAAATCATCTCTTCAAGCACCTAATTCACTCTCTCTATCTTCCCATTAGTTTGAGGATGGCAGGAAGTACTGAAGTGCAGATTTGAACCCAAATCCACAAACAAACCCTTCCAAAAATTGGAAGTGAACTTGACATCTCTATCAAAAACTATTGCCTTAGGAAATCCATCCAATTTGAAAATATCCTTCATGAATATTTTTGCAATGTGTTATCAACCTAAATGGCACTTCTCCGTCTGAATATTGACATTCATTATATCGGTACACAAAAGGACAAATAAGGATTGAAGTGGACAAAATAATATATATGTGCATGACCATTGATGCATGATCTTCAGACCAGCTTGACATATTTTTATTCTGAGTCTAGGGTTGCACACGCCCTTTTTTTCATTGCAACTCGCATGTCATACGCGAGTATTTGCATTGCAACTCGCGTGTACATTGAACATGTGAGTTTTAATTGAGAAACAAACATGTCATACGTGCCTTTCTTATATATATACTCACATGTGCCCTAATTCGACATTAAAAAATATAAATCACAATTACATGAGATTAGTTGGGTCTTAATCCATAACTATACCAACTGTCTCAACCATCCTAACCTTTGAAACCTCTCTATCTTCCCATGTATAAATAGAGGCCTTGGGATGGAGCTAATTAATCATATTTTGGAGAGAAAAGTCATGCTGGTGGTATTCCTTCAGGGTCTTGGAGCAACAAAACTTTGTGTCCATGGTTGCAGAGGAGTCCTTGTGTCAAAATCTAGGTTGTATTCTTACCTATTCACCATTTGTCAATAAAGAGAATTCTTCTTCCAATCTTGTATTGTACTTGTCTCATGTATATTGGCTAATGAATGATTTCAATTGGGATATTAATATGCATTTCATCTAACGTCTGATATATATATATGTATGAGATATTACATTAGAGGAATTTTGGGGTCTAAAATGGGCC
Organism: Pseudotsuga menziesii; assembly: GCA_001517045.1. Taxonomy (NCBI): domain Eukaryota; kingdom Viridiplantae; phylum Streptophyta; class Pinopsida; order Pinales; family Pinaceae; genus Pseudotsuga; species Pseudotsuga menziesii. The sequence goes on from LPNX010245874.1 coordinate 126,877, forward strand.
TCCTAAGGAAAATAATAAAATAATAGTTAAAATAATAAAATAATGGTTAAAATAATAAAATAATA
>LPNX010245874.1:127068-143964 GCA_001517045.1 Pseudotsuga menziesii
ATATTCGATCTTTGTGTGTGAAGAGAAGCATCTCTAGAAGCTTTGGAGAACATTGAAGTAGGAGAAGACAAAGCTTGGATCAACCGTCATAAACTAGGTAAGCCAAGCTCTCTTCCTATTGATTTTTCATTCTCTATAAACATTGATTGTCTACAAGTGTCTTAGTAAGTTGGTAACCCCAAACCCTAGGTTACAAGGGAATATTGTCTTGTACAATAGAACTGACGACTCCGCTGGGGAGTCTAGCCTGTTGTGGGTCCATCCTGTAGGTCCCTTTACTAGTCTTTGTTCTGATTCTAATTATATGTGTGATTAATTTATCTTGTCTTTTGATTTACAATGTAGCATTCCGAGAATCCTCTGTGAGTTCTTTTTTCCTTTGAAAAAATTTAAGCAGTACACACGGGTTGCTTTGTGTATAGTCGCGTGTGTAACCTTGTATACGTGAGTTGTTGTCTAAGACAATCGTGTGTCATACATGTGTTTCCTAAATACACAGTCGTGTGTGTCCTGTAGCAGCTTATAAGTTGGATAGGGTTTGCTTGTCCTTGTCTCTTTGTATTTTAAGTTTTTTGGGAGTTTTCTGTTAATGGCATGACTCTATGAGTCTGAAGTCTATGTGTCACACTGTTTTCTTGGTCATCAAGCCGTTGAGATTTTTGTTTGAAATTATTTCATTTGTGAAGAATAGGTGGTCCTTCTGCTTGGTCTATAGGTTGAGTGTCTATGTCTAGGTCAGTGATCAGGACTGTAGATGCTTTATACTCTGTGCTACATGTTGTAGTATCGGTTTGGCACTTTCTCTTTTGTGAATCTAGCAAACTTTAAAAGTGGTTAGTTTCTCCAAGTCAAGGTTTATTCCAGTCTTCTTCCTCTTGGTGGAAGTAGGTCACTTTGGGATCCTTTTGCCTCATGTTCACTATATATATGCTTAGAATAGTCAAATTGCTCAAGTTGCATTTATTTGCAATATAGTTTTTTGAAGTTATTTGAAAAGAAAAAAAAAATATTTTGCATTAGGTTGCATATAGTATTGCTTTTCGTTACTTTTCAAGAAAATTTAAAAAAATTCATAAAAATTCTTGTAGTTTCTCATACTTAGCTTTAAGTTCATTAACTTGCATTTATAAAAAGAAAAATAAATTTAGTTTAAGTAGTCACAATCTACTTTGAAATTTGTTGTATGCATCATTTTGATTTTTCTTATCGAGTTTATAACATCACATTAGTTTTACGCCATCTACCATTTGACTAAAAATATCCTACTAAAAAGAACAATATAATTTAAAAATTATTAGTACGTTTTTCTTTTTAGGCTCCTTCACCTACTAGCTTAAGCTAGATTTGTGGGATAGGGAGTTTAAATCTCCACAAGTACTAAATTGAAATCGTAGTTGGCCAATCACTAGGTAAACCCTTTTCTATGTTGGTGTTATCTGGGAAGCTCCTCTCAAACGGGAGTTAAGCATGAGGCCACGTGGAGGCTTGGACTAAGGAGATAACCCTGTGATTCCTTGTCAAAGCATAGACCGTGATTTTTTCGCATCTGGGGAGTTCTGTCAATACCACCTCTTGGGCCCCATGTGGTGCCAGTGTTGATAGGGTTTCGGGCTTTGCTACCCTGCCCATGCGTACAAATCATGCTTATGACTGTCCCCCCATAATGTTAGTATAGTTAAGTTATCATTTAGTCTATTTGACATCTAGGGTTCATACGCAGGTACACCAGAAGGCTATTTCTAGTTTACCTTGGATGGGCTTGGAAGGTAACCCCGGTAGAAGGTGTGGGAGGGTCGTTGGGTGATTCCTCCACTTGTGCCTAAGAACATCTACAGGGGTGCCTAGTAACTGTCTCTCAGCTTTCTTCTAGAAATAATATGCACCATGTGTTTCTACTTTGGCTTTAGGTAATTTTGTAGTAAGTGTTGTGTGATTTGTTTGTGTTTAGTCTGCCTTAGGGTGTGTGAAAAATCAATTTTTTAACCATGGAGGACCAACCTCTCAGAAGGTCAAGAAGGTTGCAAAACCTTCCTCCCACTACTATAATGGATCCTCCACTGCCCCCTCAAAGGAAGAGATTAGATACAAATGGTTATTTTGAACTGGTAGGAATCAGTGAAGTTCTAGGTGAACCAAAACTTAGGACAAAACAAGTTGATACAACCGCAGTAGAGATAAAAGACTTGCAGGTTGACGAGTTTGCAAGAAACTTTAATTCACCTCTTACTGACTTAAATGATTATGTGATCGTCTAGGTTCTTCCATTTGATTCACTTGTGATTGGTGTTCCCATGAGCAGCATTATGGTAAGCTCTACAGAGGGTATGTCTACCCCCACCTCAGCCTTACCGGCTCATGGAGTGCCACTTCCCACTGTAGGTACTCCTAGACCAAGTACACCTACTACACCTTTGTCACCTAGCGTTCGGGTGGTTTAGCCTCCAAATTCCTCAAATTTAGCAGTCCCTCCTGGTGGGGTTGTCACTGGGATTCCCAGTGCTCCTTTTACTTCACCCTCTTTTGTACACACTGCTCAGAGTGGTCCTATTGGATATTATTCATTTGTTCAGGGATTTCCATGGAATGGGGGGCACATTGCCCCATCCACTCCTTATGTAAGCCCTACACCTACATATGTGGGGATGCAGTTTCAAAATACCAACACCTATGGTAAAGGTTTCCAAACTCCTGTTTCGGCTCCATTCACGAGCTCTCCTTTCTCGCTTTTTAGCGGAGGGATACCCGCTCCAGTCTTTCAGACTCCAATTTCATCTGGAGGAGCTCAAACTACCTATACTGCACCGCACAAAAATAATCCACTGGCTTATGGGTGGAATCCATTTCGAAGTAGTCCAACTAATTCAAAACTGGTAGCTAGGAGCAACCCTACCTTCACATTTGGGAACTAGGGGGGAAGTCCTTCTACCTCCCAAAATCATACTTGTCAGGCTCCGGTTAGGCCCAAACTTATGTTTCTGGCAACGTTGAACTTGTGGCAAAATGAAACAAGTTAATGAATGACCCAGTGAAACATAATGCTATGTGGCCACCTATTCTAACTAAGCTACCTTCGGACATTCCCAGGTTCGAGGGAAAAACTGGAGAAGATACAGGAGCTCATGTCACCACATTCCATTTATGGTGCTCTTGCAACTCACTGAATGATGACACCGTTCGGTTGAGATTGTTCCAAAGGAATTTAACTAGTGTTGCAGCAAAGTGGTATCTCGAATTTCCCTCTGCTGCATTTGATAGTTTTTGGGACTTAGCAGAGGTATTATTGAACCACTTCCAACTTCCTGTTGGGTATGATTCCAGCACAAACCTCTTGTCTACTTTTAGGAAAGACAAAGCCACTCACATTTCAGATCATATCCAAGAGTGGCGAAGAAGGAAGAGGCTTATAAAATCTACCATCCCCCCCGAGTTTCTATTAGAGTGGTTCCTTAAGTCTTTGTTTCCTTATATATCTAAGTATGTATCCTCTTTAGGGGTGACTACTGAAGAAGAGGCCATCCTCAGGGCCCAACAATTGGATTTGATATATGCCCAATCTAGGATATTATATGAAATTATACCTGAGGCACCGCGGTCTTCCTATAGTGTTGAGAAACCCAAGTCTGGACCCCATGCCTATGGTGTGGTTGGTTTATTAAGTTCTCCCACTATAGAATCTTTGGCCAAATAGGTCCATGAGCTGTCCATCAAGAAGTCTATAGCAAAGGAAGCTAAGGCTTCCCCCTCACCTCAACATGCAAATTTTTTTGCACAATCCTCTTAGAACGGAAATCAGCAACCTGGTGGGAAAAAGAAGAAGGGGAAAAAAGGTGAGGAAAACCAAAAGAATCCTAAACCCACAAATAATGCTGATGGGGGCAAAAAAGAAAAGAAGAAAGTGAAATTTCCATGTAAGTTGTGCTAGGGAGATCATTTGACTCACCAATGCCCTCTCATGGAACAAGTTTAGAAGCTTCTCAAAACTCAATAACCAACTATTCTGGAGGATCCTTTTCCCCAAGGATAGAGGTCAGATTTTGTTTCAAATGTAGTTGGGGGCACTTCGTGTGCCCCTCATGACCAAAATTATATCAACATGGTAACATATAGTACCTTTCTGCAAACAAGAAACAAAAATTATGATACGAAGGCTCCTAAGAAGGGTAAATATGCTGGGGAAACCTATAACCCTCTCACAATCGAAAAGCCTGCTAATCGAATGCCCAAAATACTGAAGGGTATATTTGAAAAGGCATTTCACAACCCAAATTCTAGGGCTGCTTCTAACTACTCCGTAGTGGAATATTTGGCCCAAACTCCTTATGCGATGTCTGCATTGGAGGTGCTTTAGAGTTATCCCACTCAGCGGGATGCCCTTTTAATAGCTTTAGGCAGCATGGATTCTTCGATTCTGATGCCGAAGTTCAATTTGTTAGATGTTAAAATGCACCTACCCTATCATGTGGCCTTATTAGTAGATGTCATCCATGGAGGAAAAACAATTGGACGTATAGTTGTTGATGAGGGTGCTTCCACATGTGTCATGTCTCTTTCTTGTTGGAAGGCTTTGGGTTCCCCGAAGCTAGTTACGTAAAACACCTTGCTTACTTTTTTCGACGGGAGGTCATTCTGTCCGCATGGTATCCTACTAGATTTTGAGATTAATTTGGCAGGGAAAGCAGTGTCTATTGAAGTAGAGGTGATTGATTCCCCATTGGATGATAACTTGCTTCTGGGGAGAAGTTGGACTTATGCTATATGCATGATTGCTTCGGCTGTTCTTCGAGTGGTGGTTTTTCCACATGAAGGAAAGTTGGTTACTGTTGAACAACTAAATTTCACTCAAAGGGGTCATTTGGAAACGAATGAGTCCATGGTGCCATTGGTTGATCAGGTCAAGCCAGCTAATGGGCACATTTAATATCCCATCCCCAATAAACTATTTAGGTTCCACGAGTGTAGGTAAGTATATCACAATGGTTGTCGATAGAACTGATCCTTGGGTCCTTCCTACCCTTCATGAACCTCAAGTGCCCTTATCGGTAGTAGAATTGGCTTACCAAGCTATTGTTAATACTACTGTTGATCCAATTTCAACTCCTTCTATAGTCTTTGAGGAGTCAGAAGAAGCTTATCTGTCTGCTTGGGAAGAGAACTCTTTGTATTTTGATGACTACTTAGACATGGTTTTTCTTTCAAACAAAGCCATTTTGGAAGCTATGAGTGGGAAAGATAAGATCTGCGAAGATCTCCACCATAAATCCTACTTCCTTCCAGATTTAAGTAGAATTGAAAACTAGGAGTTCCACGTGAGACTGGCAGATGATGTTGATTTACTAATGAATCCCTTACTGAGGGAGGGAATCTTCACCGAGGGGAACATGGTGAACATTTATGTTACTATTCCTATTAACATCTCTACAAACCCTGACATCGTTGAAAATGTATATATTGGTGCAAACTTCTCTCCGGAGGAGATTTCTATTTATACTGCCTTATTTAAGGAGTTTCATGACATTTTTTCCTGGTCATATGAAGAGATGCCAGCCATTGATCCATTAATTGTCGAACATGAAATACAAACCTATCCTAACACCAAACTGGGTAGACAAAATATTCGACTAGTTAACCCCCGTATGGCGGAAGCCATTAAGGCTGAAGTGGAAAAACTGTTGAAAGTTGGTTTCATCTACCTTATTGCTTTGTCGAAATGGGTATCCAACCCTATTCCCGTTGATAAGAAACAAGGGATGATACACGTATCTACATATTTCCGCGATTTGTACAAGGCATGTCCCAAGGACAATTACCCGACACCTTTCATAGATAAAATTATTGATGCTAGTGCAAGGAGTGAAGTGTTTTCATTTATGGATGGTTTTTCTAGGTATAATCAAATTCAAATTAAGTTGGAAGACCGGCATAAAACAACTTTTATTTGTCCTTAGGGTATCTTTGCGTATAGAAAAATGCTCTTTCGATTGAAAAATGCAGGGGCTACCTTTCAGCAGGGAATGAATTTTTCCTTCCATGATATTAAGTACATTGTCGAACCGTACCTAGATGATTTTCCTGCTCATTCTTGCAAGAGGATCGATCATCCAAATCATCTTCGCTTGATTTTTAACGATGTAGACATTATAAAATACGCTTGAATCCCCACAAGTGTGTTTTTTACGTCAAGTTAGAATGGCTCCTCGGATTCATAGTTTCAAACAAAGGTATTCAGGTGGATCCTTTGAAAGTAGAGGACATCATAAATCTTCCTCCTCCTTGCACCATTAGGCAATTTCAAAACCTGCAAGGAAAGTACAAATTTCTTTGATGTTTTATCATGAGTTATGCCAAGATCACTGAAGGTTTCATGCGTCTGTTGAAGCAGGACACCCCATTTGTATGGGATGAAACCGCACAACTTGCTTTTGAGGCATTAAAAAAATCTTTGTTGTCGGCTCCTTTTCTATGTCCGCTATATTAATCTCGGGATTTTATATTGTATCTGGTCGCGTTAGAATCGACCATTGGGGTAGTATTAGTCCAAGAAGATGACAAGCTTCAAGAGCATGTTGTCTATTACCTTAGTCGCGCACTGGAAAGTCTTGAACTTCGATAGTCCCACGTTGAGAAGTTGACTTTAGCAGTTGTTTATGTCGTACAGAGGCTATGTCACTACATTCTGCTAAGGACCACTATAGTAGTGGTAGATGTCAATCCATTTCAGTATGTTTTGTCCTGACAAATAATCGAAGGAAAATTCAATAAATGGATAGTCATTCTCTAGGAGTTTGACTTGGATTTTCAATCTTCCAAATCTAAGAAATCCTTAGTCTTTGCAGAACTTATTGCAGTATTTCCAAAGGAAGAGAATGTAGCGGTTGAAGAAGACTCATTCCCAAATGAATATGTCTTCCTATTTTCAACCCTTGACCCTTGGCACGAAGATATACTTGTCTATATCCAAAATTTGAAGTATCCTGATGCCTTCTCGAGGGAAGAGCAGCGCAAACTATGGATCCACGCGAAAAAATACCTTATCGTCAAAGATAATTTGTATCCCAAAGGGGTAGATTATCTTTTGCATTGGTGTCTCACCCACGAGGAAGCCAAGCATGTCCTAAATGATTCCCATAGAGGAGCATGCGGGGGTCATTTATCTGGGTTAGCAACAGCCCAAAATATTTTGCGTGTCGGTTATTTCTGGCCCATGATCTTTAAATATTATGTGGAAGCCGTGAAGTGCTATCAAACTTGTCAGCTTTACACTAGGAAGATGTGGCCGCATCCTGCTCCTTTGTTTCTTGTCATTACAGTGGGCCCCTTCACTAAGTGGGGGGTAGATTATGTGACATGCAACCCAGTTTCGGCTGGGAGGCATAAATATATCATTTTCGTTGTTGATTACTTCACCAAGTTGGCAGAGGCAATGCCCACCTTTAGGGTTGAAGGAGAAACTGCAGCTTTTTTCATTTTCAACCAGATTATCACTCATTTCAGGATACCAAAAGAGATTGTCACTGACCATGGCAATCGTTTCCAAAATAGTATGATGACTGAATTGGCTACTATGAGAGGGTTTAAGCAAGACCATTCGTCTTCCTTCTACTCGCAAGCGAATGGTCAAGTCGAGGCAGTCAATAAGACCTTGAATACCATTCTTAAGCGTACTATCAATGTAGCCCAGTCAAAATTTTCACATCACACTATATCCTTTTCTTTGGGCATACTTAACCAATGTTAAAACTGCCATGGGGTTTTCACCTTTCCAACTCATTCACGGGGTGGAAGCGGTAACTCTGGTTGAATGTGAAATCCCATCACATTCAAGTGCAAAAACCTATCTTACTACGTCAATTCTTGCAAGTTAGATTACTGGAAATAAATTTTGATTATATTTCATTCAATCATATTCCATGAAATCAAAATTTATTAACTGATGCATATGCGAACTATATCTTAGATTGGCACTTAACACACATTTTGTAAAAAATACATAACAGATACATTTTGAACACATGTAAATAGACCAGCGATGTGTGTGTGTGTGTGTGTGTGTGTGTGTGTGTGTAAAAATATGTTCATAAGATAGGTCGAGTTTTGATCCTCATATCCAGTCATAATCATGTAAATATACAAAAATATACAAAATTTGGATCATAATCCATAAAATTCCCCTAGATCAAGTCTTGAACACCCTGGTCACTCTGACCACTCTGGTCACCCTGATCACCCTGATCATCAGCATCACCATCCTCTTCAGCTTCTTCAGCTGTAGTAGCCTCTACGACTTCTATATAGAGTAGTACTTCCTTAGCTACCCTTCGCATAAGGCATATCCAGGTAGGTGGAATTCCAACAACAAATTCCTTCATGACTGTAGGGATATGCTCAATCCGTATGGTCGAGACTCTTTGGGTAAGCCTGGCCATATTTCCCTTGAGCACCCTCATCAAACCTTGGTCTTCACCAGCCATTGGTCGTACGTACATCCTAGGATTCCCATTAGGGTGGATAGGCCCAACATATGCATTTTTAAACATTAAAATGGATCAAAACCCTTATACATATGTATATATATTTATTATAAAATTCATAAAAATTAAAATACCTAGTGCTCCCCATACTCCTCTTAGAGGGAGGACAAGATCAATATCACCTTGAAAATCCAAACCAACATATAGAAATTGTTCTACTGCTGGAACCTGTCGCTCCCACCACAAGTAGAAATCATCATCATAGACACTATGAACTAAGCCACCACCACCCTAGTGAAGGAGAATCTCTCCCAACCTGGTCAGTCTAGGATGACAAGGAGAGAATGCTGGAAGTGGCATCGCGGTGCTGATTTCAGGTACTCTCTCAAAAAAGAAGCCACCTGGGAATTGGAAAGTAATATGCGGGATGCATATCCAATTCTGTTCCAGGGGAATTCTAAGGACGAAGAATAAATAACATCGAGGACGATGTTATTCTCTAAGGGGGTGTGTATGTCACATGCCCCAATTTTGCAAAAACAATTTTATATTATTTGATATTATTTGAGGACAATATGCTAAATTTTATGCTAAGTTGTAATTGATGAATCAGTAGAGTCAAGGATATTTAATGTAATTCTGAATATTTTAATTATAAATAAATAAAGGAGGAGACAACAGCTTAGGAGAGTTGTTAAAAGAGTGTTTACTGGTCAAATTGGTGGAGGAGACTGGGTGGAGAGAAAAATGACATGTGGCAGCATCCTCAAACCACTTCCAACTATTGCAGGTGGCAACCTCCCTACATTTGGGGTCATGATTCCCCAAGAAAGTGGAATCAGAGCAGGTGGCTCAATTAATGAAAATTGACCCAAAAGACCTGGGCAATCTTTATAAAAATTCCCATTGAAGAGAATTGAGGCTGCTCATTCTACAGAAGTTATCATTCTGGTTGAACGAATGTACTTCAAAGAAATTCAATGGAAGGGAGACTGGAAACTGTTTGAGGGGTTAACTGCTGAGTGATCTAGTGCAACTTTGAAGCTAAAAGATCTTACTGCTGAGTGCAGAGTATTACTGAGATATTGGGACTAAGCCTACTGTTTGCATTCTCCACCAGTTCTCAGCCAAGAAGACGAGGAACAGGCTTGGGGGTCCTGAGGAAGCGTTGTTTGAGCACTCTCCAAGAGATTGGTAGGGAGGAATGACCTCCTAACACTGTTGTCATCTATCCTCAACAGGTCCTACATTGTTTTTTTTTTACTGTGGTAGATAGATAAATCTAGTTCTATTTGTTATATGAATGTTAAGTATTCAGTTTGTAAACTGTTAGAATTTAGTAGTCTTTTTAGTTTATTGAAGAAATGAATTTCGGAAACTAATTTCTAGTCTGTGTTTTTCCACAGCTGGAAACTCTAGGTAGTACTCCAGCACAGGTAGAATGTTTAAGAAGATAAGAGAATGATTGAGTAGATAAGATTGTGTAATTACAGACAGTAGAGTAATTTATTTCATGTTGAAATATTATGGAGGTTAAACAGTGTTATGATATGTTTATACTTCTCTGTTTTCACTTAGTAATTGAATGAAATGCAACATGATAATCACATTAGAGTTACATGGATTACATATAGTTAAGTAAATAAACAACTACTAATCACATAGTTTATTTTTTTTACAATATCAACTAAATATAGGTCTAATATTTACTATAAACCAAATAGGGTTAAATTTAAAAGTACTTAGATTAAAAAGAGTAAACTAAGTTACAGGATTTATGCTATATCATTTCAAAAACTCTAAGTAAATTCTACTAGACAGTTTATTAAATAAAAGCAATAAAATATATTTAATAACTAGTATAAAACTAAATAATACCTATGCATAAAACTATTTATAATTATTAGATAGCCTTATACCTGTAAATATAAAACTTCAGGTTTGAAACCCTAACCAAGTTATTAAACTTTTATAAATAAAAACTTCTAAGTTGCGAACCATTTACTTGGATAATAACAATATATATAAGCATTGAGTCTACTGTAAAGTGTTACAGTCCTTTCTAAAACAAATGTACATTTACACAACACACCTATAATATTAATTTAACCAAATTAACAAGTAGTAGAACCTAATCATTAATTCACTAGAGAACTTAACTAGATAAGGGTTTCATTTCAGGAAAAACCCTAGCTTGTATTTTCCAAACAAGTAATATTAATATTATAAATTACACACTATGAATAAGTTACAGTCCTTATAATAACAATGTATACTAACAAAATATTTTTAGACAAAATGTTCTTCATTAACAGTCGAATAGGAAAAACCCTGGTGTAAACAGAGTTACAATATACAAGATTACTGTTAAAACGAGACAGAGATCGAAGTAAAACCCTTTTTAAAACCCAATGTATTACATTGACGGGCCGTAAGGCTACAAACTTTTAACCAGATTATAATACCTAGCTCAGGGCCGATGTACCCAGCATCGTAGCAAGGGATTTTAAAACAAAACTAACATTCGTTATATTAAAACCTACATTGCTGTATGTTCTTTATAAGTCAAGAAAAGAGCATTTACAAGTCACCACATCAAATCCAGATTCACCTTGCCATATGCAAGGGTTTAATAATGAAAAACAAAACTTAAAACTGAATACCAAAGATCCCAAGACTGGGGAAACTGAGGTTGTAACTTCTTTCCAACTGAAACCATTTCCCCTAAGTATGTACAAGCAGGTAGTTGCCACTTTGTAACCGGGGCTTACCCGTAGAACTTGATCCCAATCCAAACGTGGAGGGGATTCTTCCAAGCGAAAGGGCGAGTTATAACCTGCAAGTAAATATCAAAAACTTTGATTAGAAACTGAATGGTATAATGGTAACTGTAACTTAAAAATTTACAAACATTTGTAAAACCAATTTTTATCTGGAAGCGAGGAATCTGAAGCCACGAAGTAGATGAACCAGCACAACGAACAGTACACCCTCGTGTTCACCTATGATAGAGGAAGCAGGGTTCAAAACACATACTTTACCGATGACTGGAGCAGGGTTAAAGTTTTGGCAATGGCCATGCAAGAAATCAACACTACAAACCACTGATTCTACTCCTCCTGAGCCTTAACCAATCTTTCATTATCTTCCCTGTAACTTTGCATCTCCACCCTTAGGCTTCTCATGGTGGCTGCAAAATATGGGGGAGTATCTTGAAATATTCTCCCATTAGACTCTATCTCAACATTTCCAACTCAGAGTTTTTCTCCCATAACATATTCCTCATGCTCATAGGGATTATGTGCATCATCATACATGTCGTATGTTCTCATGGCTCAACTAAACCAACTTTACCGAACTGCACTATCTGGAATGCTGCCTTTGCCAAGGTGACTATGATTATGCAAAATGTGTTAATAAACACAAATGTTAGCTTCATAAAATTCATAAGAATTTATACATTACTTACTTGCATTCGAAACATCATACATTGACAACTTTGTCAAAACACAGAATTTTCTTTCACAACAATGACTGTCTCATGGGGACGACGGGGGTCAAGCGGGCTTGTGGTTCAAGGGCAGGTCAAGTGCAGCACCCTCATTTTTCTTTGTTTTGTAAATCTTTCATTTTTGCGCAATCTAGCACACAAAATCACAACCATTTTCTCATCTTTCTGGAACCTACAATTTTTATGAAAAAACCTATTGAATTTCCCTGGTTCGGTCGAACTCCGCTTTTCCACTCGATCAGTGAAACTCAGGTTTCCTTCCGACGTGTCAAAAAAATTTGCTGAGTTTTCCTGACATGTATTGGAAAACTCATCATTTTCACATGATCAGAAAAATTCACCAACCTTTTCGACGTTTCGGAAAAATTCTGACTTTGCTTCTGAAACATCGACAAAACTCATACAGTTCTTTCGATTGGAAAAAATCGTCATTTCCTTTCGATCAGTAAAACTCGGCGTTTCCTTCTGATTGGCAAAACTCATCGTTTCCTTCTGATGTATCAGAAAAAAACTCATCTTTTCTTGCTGACAGGGGAAATTTTAGAACTTAGAAATCAAAATTTTTCTTTCTTTCCTCGGCATCGACAAAACTCCACTTTCCATCCAACACGTATTGGAAAAACTCATCGAGTTCACTTGACATGTATCGATAGAACTCATTGATCTGTTTCGACATCGACATAATCCAACTTAGAAAAATTCCAAAAATTGTCTTCCTTTCTTCCTGTCATCGGCTCAACTCCTCCAATGCAGCCGACACGGTCACTTTGATCTTCGTTGGATCCACTCAACTAACCCAATCGACATATGTCGGCTCAACTCAGCTAACCCAGTCGACACATTCATACTTTGAAAATTTAAAAAAAAATGATTTTCTTTTGACATCGATGAAGCTTGGCCTTTCACACAGACACGTATCAGCTTAACTCCACCAGTTAATTCGACATGCATCAGCGGAACTCGTCCAGTTCAGCTGACAAGAAAATTAATCCAACACTCAGAAAAAAAATTGTGAAAATTTTCTGTGTCTTTTCTTTTTTTGCTAACCAGAGAAGGTGATTCTAACCTCTGTCAACTACTCTTCTTGGCCCATTGAGGCCCAATGTTGCAACATAGATATGATACCACACTATCACGTCCCCTCCCCGTCGAGAGGACATGACCTGCGAGATGGTGCTATCATTTAAGTGGGGATCTAAGCCCCATGAACATAATAATAACGAAAATGCATTAAACATAAAAACATACACAGATGCATAATGCAACGTCATCTACAATGGAAGAAAATACATTTCAACACAAGATTCATCATGTTCATAATTCCTTAAACAAATGCAGTTGCAGAGATTAAACACAAGAGAACTCATGTTTGAAAGAAGCTTATCCCACAACCAGCTATGTCGCTGCAACATTCCACCCAACCATAGGCCATTGCGCTCATCAATCTCCCAGCAACATTGCCACCCCTAAGTTCAGAATGATTCCCACAAGGAAAAAGGGAATTACAGTAGGCTCACACATAGCCAAAGACATATCAAAATTCATCGAAGCCAAAACTACATTTGGGTTTATCAGGATGTTAAGGAGGTGGAAGGCTGAATTTCTATGCTAATGAGCTCAACCATAGAGCTATGGACACCTACACAAGATCTAGCTTGGTTTTCCCAACACCTGCACACCCAACACAAGAAAACATCCCCTTTTCTGCTACATAGTCCCTCAGGCCATGCCTTCCCTTTCACTGCTCTTTAGGTTGCACAAGAAGGAATAACTAGCCCCTCTTGATCTCTCTATGTGGTTCCTTTATATAGTAGGTTTATCAAGCTAATTCTTCCCTCTTCCACTCCAAACCAATTCATACCAAAACAAAGGATGCACACACAGCAAAGTGCAAGTTCTGGGTTTGAGTAAAAATGTTTTTCAACCAAAAACATATTGGTAAAATGGAGAAATCAACCCTTGGGTGAGCAATTCGAACTCAACAACGACTGGGAATGTCATGAGAAAAAACTACTGATATAAACCCCAAAATCGTCAATCCTTGCTAGACATTCACTCAACAACACAAAAACGAATTTCCTAGGCATGGAAAATGAGAAAAATGGGAGGAAAACATGAAGGATAAAACACACGAAGCTTCAGTTGTGTGAGATCCCAACGTGAATGGAGGATGGATGATGAAAAACGTCCAAGAGCTCCCCAAAATGCATGAGGAAGAGAGGACGTGAATGCATAATTGGTGAGAAATGGATTTTTGGGTTCTTACTTACCCATTAAGCCAAAACATGTTTTTTCCAAAATGGGTGCTCTTCCCAATTCGAAATTGACTTCCATACCTTGCCCATTCCCATGTAATAACTAACTCAACCACTTATGGTAGAAATAAATGATCGGTCATAAAAAGACAAAATGGGTGGTTGAGAGTTTGATGGGTTCTCCCTTTGACATTTGGCTAAACATTGTTGGTTCAAGGGTTTGAATTATTCCCCACTATCCCTTAGGAAATCATGCCCCCATATCTTTAATGTTGCATTTACATGGATGGTTGTGGGTAATTTAATTAAATTGCATATTTACATGATGTCCAAAATTATAATGTGTCTGGCTATCACGAAATACCATCGGCATCGATCTTAATCACCGAAAAATAAAATGATAAATCAATGGTGGGGATTTTTCCTTTAGCTCCACACCATGATTAATTACAATATTTACATCATATACATTTTTAATGCAAATGGGGTCAAAACTAGGGTGTTACATCGCAACTCTTTTTACATTTTATATGGTGTTCCTTTGGGTGTGAGTAATGTCCCTTTCTTATGTGATTGAGGGATTTCATCATTGTCATTTTCTTGTAATCGTGACACTTCCTCTATATCCATGATTGTTCTGAATCTTTCTTACAAATGTTATTATGTTACTGAAGACACCCACTATGATACCAGTTGTTGGTTTTATCTTAATACTAAGAGGGTTGGTGAATCAGTAATTATGCAGATATCTATATTATTTGATTTCATAGATTTTGTCCAATTAAAAAATTTCAAGAACAACAATTACCAACACAGTTAAGCACAAAAATATTTAAGAATAATTGTATATCTATAATTATATATGAATGATTACATCAATGGGAGATTGCAATTTACAAACATGACAACCCACTCATTTATGGTGTTGAGTTTATCCTTAAGTACAATGTGTGGGTTGTTGGCATCGACCTGCAACAACTTCAACTTACAGGCACCAACCTGAACAAATATCTGTCTAACTGTGCAAACTATGACTTGTGGTAGTCAAGCTCTGGCATGTGGATAACAACACTCTTTAGTTGTGGAAGTACTAACTTCTAAATTATATTCTCTAGCACCAACTAGAAGGAGGATCCAACTCCCTGGTTTTTATCTACTCCAATAGAAAGGATGCTACAACACCCCAATTATATTTACCAGCTGCAACTGGAAGGAGACTCCAACCCCCTAGTTTTTATCTACTCTAATAGAAAGGATTCTACAACACCTTGATTATAGTTTCCATTCCAAACTATAAGAAGGTTACAATCATATGTTCCTTTCCCTATTCAACTTCCGTAATATGAAATAAGAATGTATTACATAATTGAAAATACAAGAATACCTTATATTTATGAATGTATTCACAATCCACAACATATGTAACTTCTTTGATTCACATCTGAACTATCTGCATCCAAATAGTTAGTTTCCAAAGATTTGATTTGCTATAATCATTGTGATATATGTCTCTTTTTTCATTCTCTGATTTGTGTATTTATACTAAAAAAAGTTCTTCACTTAGTCACTTATGATGTTCTGTGGTCTACATATTTTATCGAGTAAGAACATCACACATCCAAAATAAGAGTATCTGTCTATATGGCTCAGTATTTGTTGTTCATCATTTAGTGATTTGTGGTTTTTTGATCCATTGTGTAAAACAATTGTCTACAATCAATGAGCCATTGATACCCCAAAGAATTTTGAATCTTGTCTAACCAAATTATCTCATATCTTCAAGCTTCACCAACCTATTTCACCACATCCATATCTTTCTTATTTATGGTATTCTTGGTTCAAGAGATGTGTCCACTTGGTGAAGTTCCTTATCCTTGGATGATACCTCACGTGTTTTTGTTTTCTACAAGTCATGATCTACATCAACGTGCCTCTTAGCACAATTCATCATTGTAGGATTTGGTGAACATATGACAACATCCTTATGGTAGTTTTACACATAGTTCATAAATCATATTTTTCTTCATGTGTCTTTGTATCACATACCATATGTTTCATGTTCTTCATTCACAAGTCTCACAAATGGTATTTGTGCATATCTGTCATTTTCAATGTTCTTCTTTGTAGATTACTATTTACACACTTATGACCACTTTTGTAGTAGGATCTTTTCTCTTATGGGACATTACTACAATTACATACATATATTTACTTTATTTTATAAACACACAAAGATAAGACATACAATAATATCAATGCAGCACTTATCATTACATTGGGTTATAACATGTTAGAGTACATGTTTAACATCAATAACAATACATTATTCAACACAAGAGTGGTGTGAGTTCTTTCATAGCAAAGATTGCATGTGTTATTATTTTCCTTGTAGAGTTGTGTTATGATTTATTCCCTTTTCAAGTTAGATTGTAATCATTTTTGGTGTGTGTATTGTTTAAATTCTTGATTTCATATTACACAATCATTACAAAACTCAACACTAAAGAGGAAACATGTAGCTTGCATATATTTTGCACATAACCTTGAAATAAAATACATCCATGGATTGATAATTAATGGGATGTGTAATTGGTTCTTTTAAAAAAACATTTAAAACCCCTAACAACTACCCCTACCATTAACCCCCCTCCTACACCCCTAC